>PVKH010047670.1:0-10276 GCA_004027955.1 Chaetophractus vellerosus | reverse complement strand
GTAGAAAAATACACCTGTGTAGGCCTGTCAAGTTGTGACTTGGTTGTGGCAAGATCAATTCTCTTGACGTGCTCTATCTCAGTTCTTGGCTGAGTAGTGGCAAAATGCTCTTTGGGAGCCATCAGTATTCATTTGGTTATAATGAATTATAAAGGAAAGTCACTAATGTGTTCTGATTAGTTACTCAACTGATAAATATATATATATATTTTTTTTTTTTTTTTTTTTTAAAGATTTATTTATTTTATTACATATCTCCCCTTCCCCCCGCTGTGGCGACGCGCCGAGAGTGGTCACTGTGCAGGCGCGGCTTTTCCCGCTTGTGGGCGGTCTCTGCATCCGTTCACGGCTGGCTTTCAGTTCGTGGCGGCTCTTGCCATGTCCGTGGCAGCTTCTTGCCCTGCCCACGGCGGCTCCGGCCCGCCCATGGCGGCTTGCCATTCTCAAGGCGGTCTGCCCGCTAGGAGAGGTCCCCGGGAACCGAACCCGGGGCCTTCCATGTGGTATGCCGGCGCCCTATCCACTGGGCTATCGAGCCGGCCCTTCAATGTACTCTTAAATGTTTAGAAAATAGATTAGATAAATAGGAGATAGATAGGTGACAAAATAATATAACAAATGTGCCAAAATGTGAAGTTAGTGAATCTGTGTATCTGACTAGGGGATACATGGGAGTTCCCTGTAAAGGTTTTATATTATTATTGCAACTCTCCTCTTAATTGGAAATTGTTTCAAAATAAAAAGTTATGAAATTAATAAATACTGAATTAATTCTTCAGACAGAGGGGAATAATCAAATGAAAATTCACATCCATACAAAGAAATGAAAAGCACTGGATGTGGTAAAATGTGAGTAAATATGCAAGACATTTTAATGTCTTCAAAGATACTTGACTGCTTAGAGACAAAATAATAATGAATTTGGGAGGGTTTTAACTTATGTTGAAATAAAGTCTGCAAATATAACAGCACAAGGAATGGGAGAAAGAAAATTAAAATATACTGTTGTAAGATTCTTACATTATATGTGAAATAGTATAATGTAATTTGAAGGTAGACTATAATAAGTTAAAGATGTTTAACCTTAGAGCCACCACACTAAAAAATAAAATAATTGGTATGATTAATGTCAGTACCAAAGAGAAAATGGAATCCTAAAACAATACCAGTTGTCCCAAGGAAGACAAGAAGAAACTAAAAGAGGACCAGAAAACAGATTGAAAAATATAAAACAAATAGCAAAAGAGAGGTTTTAAAGTTGGCAGTATTAATAATTATATTAAACTCTATTTTAAAAAAGGATTGTCAAATAAGTTTAAAAAATCAAGATCCAGCTAAATGCTGTTTATAAAAAACAAATTTAAATATAAAGACACAAATAGATTATGAATAAAAGGATAGAAAATATACATTATGTAAACAATAAAAGAAAGCTCAAGGGGCCATATTAATATCAGACAAATTAGACTTTAAACAAAAAATGTTACCAGAGATAAAATAGGACATTTCATATTAATAAATTGATCAACTTATCAGGGGAAATACAATCTGAAATGTGTTCATATTAATAAAAGAATTTCAAAATAAATGTGTGCTATTAGAACTGAAAAGATAGACAAATTCACAATTATATAATTGAGATTATAAAAAACTACTTTCATTGATTTATAGAATATGTAGGCAACACTGAAAATATCTAAAGAATATAAAACACTAGGGAAGCACTATTAAACAACAACTTGATCTAATGACATTCATAGAACACTTCACCCAACAATAGGAGAATGTATATTCTTTTAAAATGCACGTGGAACATTGTTGCAGTTTCCTTGGCTGCTCAACTAAATACCATGCAATGGGTCAGCTTAAACAATGGGAATTTATTAGCTCATGGTTTTGAGGCTAAAAGAAAGTCCAAATGAAGGCATCATCAAGCACTGTTTTCTTCCCAAACACTGGCATTCTGTGACTGGCTGCCAGTGATCCTTGGTCCTTGGCTCCTCTGCCACATTGCAATGCACACAGCAGTTTCTCCTGGCTTCTCTATTTTCTTCCAGATTTGGTTGAATTTCAGCTTCTTGCTGCTGTCTGTGGCTTCCTTTTTGATGGTTTGGGTTTCAATCTACTTATAAGGGACTCCAGGAAAAGGATTAAGACCCACCCACTCTGATTGAGGTGGGCCACACCTTAACTGAAGTAACCTTATCAAAAGGTCCTACTTAAAATGGGTTCACACTCACAGGAATGGATAAGTTTATGAACATGTTTTTCTGTGGTACATGCAGCTCCATACCATCTCAAACATTTATCAAGATAGACCATAATTCTGTGATATGAAGTGATAATACTTCTTAAGAATTTTTTTTCAAGATTTATTTATTTATTTTAATTTATTACATATACCCCCCTCCCTTTCTGCTTGCTCTTGCTGTGTGTCCATTCTTGTGTTCCTCTCTGTCTGCTCTGTCTCCTCCCCATTACGGTGACCCACTGAGACCAGTCACCGTGCAGGCGGCTTTGCCCCGCTTATGGGCGGCTTCTGCTTCCATTCACGGCCGGCTCTGCTTCAGTTCGCGGGTGGCTGGCTGCGCTCCATTCGCGGGCAACCTGCCCTGCCCGTGGCGGCTTTGCCCTGTCTGTGGCAGCTTTTTGCCCTGCCCACGGAGGTTCTGCCTGCCCATGGTGGCTTGCCCTTCTCAAGGCGGTCTGCCTGCTAGGAGAGGTCCCCAAGAATCGAACCCGGGGCCTCCCATGTGGTATACCAGCGCCCTATCCACTGGGCTATATGGCCGGCTCCCTTAAGAATTTTAATTGATTAACATTTAATCGTTTAAAATTGACTTCTCTGTGTTCCACAGACTTCCAGATTCTTCCTTTTGCTTTCTCTCTCTGTGTCTGAATTTCATTCTGCTTATGGGAGACTCCAGTAATAGGATTAGGACTGATCCTGATTAAGTTGGTCCACACCTTAACAGAAGTAACCTCCTCAAAAGGTCTTATTTACAGATGAGAGGTCTAAGTTTCAGTAATTTTAATAGATGTATCCAACATTATATAACTCTCCTGTCTTATCATGGGGTGTAATTTAATCCTGACTGAAAATCAAGGTGGAAAAAAATCTTTCCCAGCTTTCTTTCAGGGCCTTATTATGTCCAATAAGTGATCCACAAATTTCAGTGTGACTTAGGAACAGATTTTTACTCACCGTAATTTCAGTGTGAGTTAGGAATAGATTTTTACTCACCCTAGTTCATCAAAAAGATAGAAAAAAAATGATAAAACTTAACTCTTAATTACATGACAAGGGGCCACATTAGACCACAAACTAAACAATCCACAAAGCACAATGATCTCAACCAACTCTTCCAGCCAAAACTTTTGCCAAAGTTAGCCAACAAAACTGTCCTTCTTGAATTCTATTTCTTTTTTCTTTCACAGCTATGTGCCTCTGAATATATACATGAGTAATACATCAATGTGAAGATGTTGCTCCATAAATAAAACTCATATCTCAAAATGACTGGTTCTACTTTAGGAATTCAGCTACTTCTGTGGAGGAAACTTAGTTTGGTAAAGCTGATCTTCTTTTAATCTTCTATTTCCTCTGACTACATAGTTTCACAATAACTTTCTACTCATGTTTTGGAAATTCATTTTTTTCCAGTTTAGTTTCCATATCAGCAAAAGCATCCTGTCTGTAACCAACATAGCTTTAAAAATATTATACTATAATGGATAGTGGCGATGGTAGCACAACATTCTGAACATAAATAACAGCACTGTATATATATTTGAATGTGGCTGAAAGGGGAAATGTTAGGCTGTATATTTGCTAGAATAAAAATTAAAACATACGACAGTACAACACAAAACGTAAACTCTAATGTAAACCATGGACTATAATTAATAGTGCAATTACAATAATATTCCTTTATCAATTGTAAAAATGTACCACACTAATGCAAGGTGTGAATAACAGGGGGATATATGGGAATTCTGTATTTTTTGAATGATTTTTCAGTAAGCCTACAACTTCTCAAAAAAAACAATACTTTTAAAAAATATTATACTCTTTTTTTAAAAAGTCTTATTTATACTGAGTTCACACTCACAGAAATGGATTAAGTTTAAGAACATATTTTACTGGAGTACATGGCTTATGACACCACACATACATTACCCCCTACCCCCAGTTTCCACATACCCCTTTGTAATATCATTATAAGTTAATTTGGCAATTTCTTATAAAGTCCAATATACATTTACCATATCACCCAACAGTCACTGACTTCCAGCTATCTTCCCAAATGAAATGACAGCATAAACCTGCACAAAGACCTGTATTCAAATGTCCACATGAGCTCTATTTATAATTGCCAAAACGTTCGTTTTACTTAGAGGACTTTTCTTAATTGTAACATTGCTTGACATGTGGAGTGGCTAAGAATTTTTAAAACTAGCAATTCCAGGTGACTTTATGTTTAATAGTTTCTTCTTTAGCTTATTTTTCTTTTCTTGTATTATACTATAAGCAAGTAGGGTAACACAAAGATATCTACACCCAGACACTTCAAAGTCAAATGTTGAAAGACAAAGACAAAGAGAAAACCTTTGCAGCAGCAATAGAAAACCAACTCATTATGTACAAGGGAATTCCAATATGCTTGATAGCTGATTTATAATCACAATAGTGGAGGCCAGGAGAGTGTAGGATGATGTATCTAAAGTGCTGCAAGAAAAAAAAAAGTCAAACAAGAATCTTATATCCAGCATAGTTTCTTTTAATAATGAATGTGAAATGAAGATATTATGAGATAAATAAAAACTGGGATAATTCATCTAGAATATAAACCTCACCAGAAATACTAAATTAAATCTTCAGTCTGAAAGCAAGTAACACCAGAGAGAAATCCAAATCCCCACAAAAATCAAGCATTCTCAGTAAAAGTAATTATGTAGATAATTACAAAGGACAGTATAAGAGCATATTTCTTTCTCCTTTATTCTCTTAAATTATTGAAAAGGCAATTGTATAAAATGATATGTGTAAAATTGTATTGTTGGGATTAAAATATAGATAAATGGTATATATTTGACAAAAGCAGCACAAGGAGGTGGGTAGGAGCAAAGCTGTAATGGAGGAAGAAATGATGCTAACTGTTAAATGAAATATACAAGAAAAAATGAAGATAACTAGAAATGGTAAACAAGAAGATCCTATAAATATATGCTTGCTCTCCTTCCCTCAGCTTCTTTAAAATACATACAATTATATGAAGTAATAATTTTAACAGTGTATTTTTGAGATTATAGCATATATACTATAGTTGTAACATATATTAGTAGTACAAAATGCGAAAGAAGGAATAGTGTTATATAGAAGTGATGGCTCTGCGTATCACTGGAATTAAGCTAGTATTAATCTGAAGAAGATTATGAAAAATTAAGAAATAGGTCATTCAAAGGTAATAGCTGGAGACTTTAATATTCCACTTCAATGATAGATAGAATGACCAGACAGTAGTTCAACAAGGAAATAGAAACTTGAACAACACTATAAACCAACTATATCTAACAGACATCTTTAAATACTTTTCTTTAATTGTTATAGATCTATTCAGATTTTCTATTTTTTCATGCATCAGTTTTGGTAATTTATTTCTTTTGGGGAAATAGTACATTTTATCTAAGTTATCTAATTTTTTGGTATAGAGTTGTTCATAGCATACTTACTACAGTCCTTTTCCATTCTGTAAGGTTGGTGATGATGTCACCTCTTTCATTTCCTTGAATTTTCTCTCTTTTTTCTTAGTCCAGTTAAAGATTTGTCATTTTTTTAAATCTTTTCAAAGAGCTAACTTTTGGTTTTGTTAATTGAAAAACTTATACTTTGAAAACTATTAAACATTTAGAAAGTATTAAAGAAGTTCTAAGTAAATGGAAGACATCTCATGTTCATGACTCACAAGATTTAATATTGCTAAAATGGCAGTACTCCCAGATTGATCTACAGATTCAAATGAATATCTATAAAAATCTCAGCTATCTTTTTTGCAGAGATTGACCAGCATCCTAAAATCCATATGAAAACACAAGGGACCCAAAATAGCCAAAACAATGTAGAAAAAAGAAATAAAATTGAAGGATTCACACTTACTACAAAACTGTATTAATCAAAACAATATGATATTGGCATATGGGGAAAAATATAGACCAAGAGAATAGAATTGTTCAGAAAAAACACACCCTTACTTGTATGGCCAATTGGTTTTCAACAAAGAGGCCAAGACAATTCAATGGGGGAAAGAAGTGTCTTTGCAACAAATGGTGCTGGAATAACTGTATATACACTCAAAAGAACAAAGTTGCACCTTTCCTTGTGCCATACAAAAAAAAATTAACTCAAAGATGACCATAGATCTAAATTAAGAGCTCAAATCTAAAAACTCTAAGAGGAAAGTATAGGCATAAATCTTCATGACCTTGGCAAAGTTTTCTTAGATACAACATGAAAACAAAAATGACAAAAGAAAAAAATAGATAAATTTAACTTGATAAAAATGAAAACTTTTACCTTGCAAATGATACCATCATGGAAATGAAAGCACAACAAATGGAACGGGAGAAAATATATGCAAATTACATTTCTGATAATGGGCTTGTATCCAGTATATTTTTAAAAAGCCTTAAAAGTCAATAATAGAAGACAAACTAATTTTAAAATGGGCAAAGGATCTGAATAGACATTACTCCAAATAAGATATACAAATGGCCTTAAACACATGAAAAGCACAGGTAAATATAAGTGATAAAGATGAGATACCCGTTTATATCCACTAGGAATGCCAAAAACAAACAAAACCAAAAAACTAAGAAACAAAAGCAAAATAACAGGCAATAACAATTGCATCAAGGACATGGAGAAATTGGTTCCTCATATGTTGCTAGTAAAATGGAATATGAAATGGTACAGCTGCTTTGGAAAACATTTTAGCAGTTCCTCAAAAAACTAAATATAGATTTATCACATGTCCCAATGGTTCCTTTATGGGGCGTATGCCCAAGAGAATTGAAAATATACATACATGTAAAAATTTATACACATATGTTCATGGAAGCATTATTCATAATGTGCAAAAAGTGGAAATAACCCAAAAGTCCATTGACTGATGAATGGATAAATAAACTGTGGTATGCCCATACAATAGAATATTATATAACCATAAAAAGAATGATTTACTGATACATGCTACAAGATGGATGAACTTTAAATACTGATGCTATGTGAAAGAATTCAGTCACAAAAGACCATGTATTGTAGGATTCAAGTTATATGAAATTCCCCAAATAGGTAAATTCATAGTGTGATGGTTATACTTGGATAGGTTATGGTGTGTATCATTTGATGAAGCAAGCACCCAACTAATTGTTATTGTGAGGGTATTTCATGGATTTACAACATTAGTTAGTTGATTGCATCTGTGGATGATAATATCTACAATCACTAAAGGAGAGTACCTTCAGAAATGGGAGAAAGTCTCATCCAATCAGTTAAAGGCCTTAAAGAGGGAGCTGATTATTTCAGTAGCCAAAAAGAAGAATTTCTATCTCTATTTCAGCAAGCCAGCTTTTCCTGGGGAATTCATTGAAACTTTCATATGAGTTCCCAACTTGCAGCCTGCTCTACAGAATTTGCACTTACATGTCCCCATGGTCACATAAACCAATTTCTGACAGTTCTGTTTCTATGGAGAATCCTGACTAATACAGATTTTGGGTACTAAAAATGGTTCTTGAAAGAGAATCTTAAGGATGAGATTTCTGAGTTGGTTCTGGGTTTTTTGGAATTGGTTCTCTAATCTGATTATATTCAAAGGCACTAATCCCTCCATTTCCAATAATTAAGATGACATTAATAGTCTATGGCATGAAATTTCAATAGATATACATGTTATCACCAATGGATATGGCTACCCATATTGCTTATATAAGGCAAGCCTGTAGGTGACAGTATATTTGATATGTTAATAGAATTTTGTGGAACTAAAAAGTATAATGATGTTGGCTTGTTATTCCTAAATATGCTGGATACAGTTGTTAAAGGAAGGGATGAACTCAAGGTTTCAAATTCCCAGCTCAAGCACTGCATGAAGGACAGGAAAGTTTCTATGTGTGCCTTGACAGAGACTGTTATTTCCTATAGCTACAGACTTGAGATTGCTGAAAACCATACCCAGAGTCCCATGGTGTGAGTGACTGAAATACAATGTAAATTGAATTCTCTACTTTGCAGGGTATCACTGTTAAAGTGAATGCATTGATTGGGAAGGAACAGGATCCTGAAAATTGGAATGGGAACATATGGGCTGATAATGATGATGTTGGGACATTGAAACCCTAGGTTCTGTTGAGTTTTTCTTTGCCAGATACACCTGTAAAGTGCATCCTTGAGGAATCAGCCACTTAATCTTCAGTCTTCCTTGAGGAGTCAGTCATCCTACCTCCATCTGAAGAAATCAAACCTAATGTACCTGATAAACCTATAACTTCCTCCCCTGAGAAAACAGCCCTGATACCTCCTTCTGAAGGGATTTACCCTGTTTAACCAGATGAAACTGTAATGGAATTCTCTGAGATATTGGCTTACAAGACCCTGCTAATTTGCCCTGTGACCCACCCCCATTACCCCTATTTTCTTCCAGATCTATACTAGGCTGAATTCCAACAGTCCCCAAAAGGTAAGGTACAAATTGTGACCCATGAGAAGTTGCAAAAAGAATTGCATGATTTCTTTCCAATTTATATAGACAGAAATCAGAGGAATATGTATAGGAATGGATATTAAGGGTGTGAGATAATGGATAAAAAACAGAGTGGAATCCTCTGAGGAATAGAATTGGTTGCCAGAGACAAAGTGGGAAATAATCTAAATTTGTACAACTTAGTGACTTGCTGAAAAAATATAAAAATACTAAAAATGATGTGATAAGGAAGGAGAAAAATAACTCTAATTCATGCTATTCACCTGGTATATGTACTTACTTCTGAGGTGTGTGCAAAGTACAAAAACCTTTAGAGTTTGTGGTGAAGAGTGGGTTTTGTCCATATGCCACTTTACTTTCATTCTTCTCATTAACTCTCCAACCTCTATGTTTCCTTGTGTGATGATGATTTTCAATGTGCATACCATAGCCACATATTTAATCCATCCAGCCACCTGGCAAATTCTTATACATTCCTTAAGTCACACTTAGGACAATGTTGGGGAGATTCTCCTTGTTATACCTTCTAGACCCACCTAAGCACATATGATCACTCCCCCCTTTGTGCCACCACAGTATATACTCCTGTTATTATATATAAGCTAATATATGTTAATCATGCATTGCCATATTTTCCCCTTACTAGACTATGTGCTCATGAGGACAAGGGCATAGATTAGTATTATCTAGTTTACAGTCACACCACTGTTATGATTAGTATGTATTGACTATTTTTCAGCAATGCCTACTTATGAAAAATGACCTAGGGAACTAACAACATAAAACTCAGACTGTGGCACATGGCAATCCAGAAATAATGGTCATGAGTTTTTAAGCAATATTAAGTATATAATTACCCCAATTCAAGAGCTTTGGTAGAGCAGGGAAGGCTCAGATGTTTGTTCTAAACCAGAAGTCCAAGGCAGCTCTTGTAATGAAACCACAAAGCAAGAGTCCATGCCCTATGGGAGAGACCATCTATAAGAAATTTTATCTCCATCCCAAGGAGCTGTCGATCAAGGACAAATTGAAGGGACTTGGTCATGGCAATTTTATCCTGATGATCTGGCTGTGACCCCTACACTGCCCAGCCTCCACCCTGTCTCCACATCCTCCATCAACAGCTCTTCTGTCATAACCTGACACCAATATGGCTGCAGTTAGATTTTAGTTGGGATTGTTCCTTTGCCATTGTTTACGTTGATCTCATCTTTTTCTATATTTGTTTATTTATGTTGCTAAACAAGCTCAGTTGCCAAGTATCTAGTTTTCCTTTGTCTTCCTTATATCTTTTGTCTCTTCTCCAGCAATCTAGATTGGATAATGGCACATTGCCATGCTCATTTAGTTTTTTTTTTTTTTTTTTTTTAAAGATTTATTTATTATTTATTACATATCCCCCCCCCCTTTCTGCTTGCTCTTGTTGTTCTTCTGTGTTTTTCTATGTCTGCTTCTTGTCTCCCCCCGTCCCGCTGCGACGCGCCGAGTCGGCCCTCCAGGCGGTGGCTCGTTCC
>PVKH010047669.1:0-10277 GCA_004027955.1 Chaetophractus vellerosus | reverse complement strand
ACAAATTTATTGAAGTACTATATTTGTATTGACATTGTCAGTTCATAGTATATTGCTACCAACTGGTGGATGGTAACAGTAAATGTAACAATCTTTTTCAAGATTTCAAAATATTATGTATTATTTAATAATCTACTACATGGCTAAAATTGTGCTAGGTATTACAGGAGGAAACATTAAGTTTTAGTCCCTATCCAGAGAGATTTTATGATTAATTATACTTTGATTCAAGGAAGGATTGTCATTGGCATAATTCTAGGCTCAAAACATGTTATTTTAAAATTTTATTGATTCCATAAATAATCCATGATCATTGTAAAAATAAATGAGCACATACAGATTAAAAAGCCACCCATAATCTCACCTTTTTCTATTTTCTTGTTTAGATTATTTGATCTGATTTCTTGAAAGATGGTTAAAAAATTGTTTTATCAATTTTCATTTTCTTTAGTAGTTGTTTTTCATGCAATGCATTGGCTTAAACAATGGGAATTTAATGGCTCACAGATTTGATGTTAAAAAAAAAAAAGTCCAAAACAAGGCATCATCAAAGTGATGCTTTCTCCCTGAAGACTGTGGTGTTCTGGGGCTGGCTGCTGGTGATCCTTGGTCCTTAGCTTGTTACATGGCAAAGCACAACATGGCTACCTCTTCTGGCTTCTCCCTTCTCTAATGGTTCTGTTGATTTTAGCTTTTGGTTGTTCCCTCTGTGGCTTTCTCTTTCCCTGTCTGAATTTCATTCAGTTTATTAAGGACTCCAGTAATAGGATTAAGATCTATCCTGATTGAAGTGGCCATACCTCTTTAACTGAAGGAACGTCATCAAAAGGTCCTACTTACAATGGGTTCGTATCTGCAGGAATGTATTAATTTAAGAAATTGTTTTTCCTGGGGGTATATACAGCTTCAAACCACCACATTCCACCACGTGGACCCCCAAAAGGCATGATCTTCTCACATGAAAATACATTCACTGCATCATAACATCTCAAAAGCTTTAAGTAATTTCAGTAATAATGTTAAGTACAAAGTCTTATCAAAATCTGTTATGGGTGTGGTCTGTCCTGTGGCATAACGCCCCTCTGTCTGTGGATCTGTGAAACTTAGAAAACAAATGATCTGCTTCCAATACACAATGGAGGGACTGGCATAAAATACACATTCCCATTCCAGAAGGGAGAAATTGGAAGGAAAACGGGTTACAGGTCTCAAACAATTCTGAAACACAGCAGGGCAAACTCCATTAGATTTCAAGGTCTGACAGTCCTATAGATCAGTACTTTGTCCTCCAGGTCTGATGCAGCAGCAGTTCCACCCTCTTCAAGTACTTTGCAGCAGGTGTACTCTCCCTGAACTCTGGGGTAAAGGCTTTATCCTCTATGAATATCTGGTATTGGGATGGTGGCCAAGCTCCCTGCAAACCCTGGGGTATGGCACTACTCTCTCTAAGCACTGGAGTGGCAGCCAGATTTTTCTCAAACACTGGGACATAGGCCCCACCATCTCCGAGTATTGGGGTGGCAATACTTGTTCTGAACAATGGAGTGGAAGACCCACCCTCTCCAAGCACCATGACAGACTTGCTGTATTCACATACATGAGATGGCCTGCTCTCTTAGCCTGCAGAAGTTTCTTGGAATAAGACCTTGGTGCCCACGGTTCTGCCCTTGAAATCATTCTTCCTTCAGTTCATCCCTACTCATCTCTTTTAGTCCAGGCTAGTAGTAGTTCCACTCATATAAATCTTGCAAAAAAACTTGTCAGCTTTGCATGTAGTTCACAGAGATCCAATACGTCAGACAGAAGGACTTTTCATAAATTCTTCCTGCATAATTGTACCTACAATCCTAACTTGGACTGAAATGGCTGAATGGATTCATGTTCAGTTAAATCCTCACATGGAGCCCTATTCTCCAGGGCCCCAATGTCCTGAAGCTCAGAGAGGTCCCAGAGAGAGCCACTTCTGGCTCTAGTCTCAGAGTTTACTATCTGGAAAGGCTCAGAATTTTCCAATGAATCAATTTCTGGTTTCTTTGTGCTTAAGAGTTCATTTCTCAGTTTATCCCTTTCCTTTTGCATTTCACTATAAGCTGACAAGGAGAAACAAGGCTGCACTTTCCACACTTGGCTTGGAAACCTCCTCAGTTAAATATCCAAGTTCATCACTTTCAAGTTCTGCCTTCCAACTGTCATCATTTTAAAAAAAGGATTGCATTCCTCCAATTTCCAATAATACACTCACCATTTCCTTCTAGTGCCTTATTGGAAGTACTTTTAGCCCCCATATTTCTACCAACAGCCTGCTGCAAAGCAATCTAGGATATTTCTCGCAAGCATCTCACAATTCTTCCTGCCTCTACCCATTACCTAATTCCAAAGCCATCTCCACATTTTTGGTATTTGCAATAGCTGTACCCTACTTTCCTGGTATCAAAATCTGTTTTGGTTTCTTGTGCTGTGCAAGGAGATACAATGCAAAGGGAGAGCTTAAACAATGGGAATTTATTAGCTCATGGTTTTGAGGCTAAGATAGAAGTTCCAAATAAAGGCATCGTCAAGGTGATGCTTTCTCCCTGAAGACTATGGCATTCTGGGGCTGGCTGCCGTTGATCCTTTGTTCTTAGCTTGTTAAATGGCAAGGCACATGGCAGCATCTCTTGGTCTCTCCCTTCTCTTCTGGATTCTGTTGCTATTCAGCTTCTGGCTGCTTACTCTGTGGCTTTCTCTCTCTGTCTGAATTTCATTGTTTATAAAGGACTCCAATAATAGGATTAAGACTTATCCTGGTTGGGTTGGGCCACACCTTAACCTCATCAAAAGGTCCTACTACAGTGGGTTCACAACCACAACAATGGATTAAGTTTAAGAACATGTTTTTCTGGGGTGCACACAGCTCCAGACCACCATACCCATAATCAGTCAACATTTTTTTAAAAAGATTTTTATTTTATTTATTTATTTATATATCCCCCATTGCTGCTTGTTCTTGCTGTGTTCATTTTTGCTTTTGCGTTCTGTGTCTGCTTGTCTCCCTCTGCTGTGGCATCCCGCCAAGTCAGCTCACCGTGTGGTGGCTTGTCTTGCTTGTGGCGGCTTGCCTTGCTCGTGGCAGCTTGCTTGCTCAAGGTGGCCTGCCTTCTCGAGGAGGCCCCAGGAACCGAACCCGGGGCCTCCCATGTGGTAAACCAGGGCTCTACCAATTGAGCCACAGCTGGTTCCCTTCAGTCAACATTTTGCTGAACTTACTTTATCGTTCTTCCCTTCATCTCTCCCTTTCTCTATATAACACACACACACACACACACAAAACCACTCATTAGACCAATTTATTTTCCGAACCATTTTGAAAGTAAGTTGTAGACACTATGCTCCTTTTCTTTAAACACTTCAGTGTGTTTTTCCTAAGAAAAACGACATTCTCCTACATACCCATAATACAGTTATCAAAATCAGGAAATTTAATAGTGACACAACACCATTATCTAAGCAACAGTTCAAATGCAGATTAATTTTGCATTTTTGTAAGTTTCACAATGTATTAAAATACAGATAGATATAAGAGATCCAGAGGAAACACAAATGAAAAAGAGATAAATTTAAGGGTAGTCCATGAGTGAAATAAGGGGTTAGATACACTTTACCCTTTCAGGTGGCCATACTGTGTTTTTCAAGGACCACTAGGATGACATATAAAATGAGGGTAAGGAATACACCTCATAACATTGTTTTGAGAATTAAATGAGTTAAAATGTAAAATGCTCAGTGTAGTATCTGGCACATAGTAAGCACTCCATTACTTTTCTAGCTTTCTAGCTTCATTATTTTTGCATGCCCTCATGAAATGTATGATCCTGCTATATGGAACTGCTTCTCAAGCCATACATATGTCTCAGCATGTCTTCTTCCCTCTTCTTAGAATGCTCTCCCATTGTCTGAAGAAGGCCCATTGTTACAGTTTGATGTAATTATGAATTCCAAAAAATCGATATTGAATCATGCTTGCAAACTGATCTGTTCCTCTGGGCATAACTGGTTTATGATTAGGGTGTTAACTGGGCCACATCAGGAGGGCATTGAGCCCTGCCCCTCAGTGGGTGTGGTCTCAAGTATAAAAGGCAAGGCAGAAGATTTGAGAAGCAGATTTTTGAGAAGCAGTTCTGATGTTGGAGAGGAGTGCCACAGAAGAAGAGAAGTGAGCCGTTCACCTGATAGTCTACAGCTGCAGCCCTGGGAAGAGAGGAACCCAAAAAGCCTGAACACTGGCAAACATTGGCAGCTATCTTGCTCCAACATGTGGACTTTGGTGAGGGAAGAAACTTATGCTTTGTGGCCTGGTAACTGTAAGCTTCTACCCCAAATAAATACCCTTTATAAAGACCAACCAATTATTGGTATATTTTGCAAAGGCACCTCTTTGGCTGACTAATAACCCAATTCACTAAGACTTAGCTCTCCAAGAGGATATAATTTAGACATTTGGGTACCACTTCTCTATGCATTCCTGGCACCATTAACTGTATATGTATTCAATGTTAGACAGAAGTACAGGTTCTGTCTTATTTTGTTGTGTCACCATAGCCTGGCATAGATGAAGCATTCAAATATTTCCTGAATGAATCATGTAGCAAGAAACAGCAATGGAGATTCAATGTAGCAAAATTTAGGTTTGGGGGTTTATATTTAAAACTTAATTATGAACAAGTTTTCATTCTTAGAGTT
This sequence comes from Chaetophractus vellerosus, assembly GCA_004027955.1. NCBI lineage: Eukaryota > Metazoa > Chordata > Mammalia > Cingulata > Chlamyphoridae > Chaetophractus > Chaetophractus vellerosus. The sequence continues at coordinate 5,558 of PVKH010047669.1, read as the reverse complement.
CACAATTATTTACTTTTATTAAAATATACTACAACAAATTATCATATAAATCAGTGGCTTATGACTGGACTTATTCTAGTTAATCTACCATCTCAGTTAAGATAGACATATTCATCCAGTCCCTGCCATCCCCTTCCATTCTCCAACCAAAATATGTTACTCAAGTGGAAGGCATTTCTGTATATTATGATGGTGGACGAGGAAGAAGCTTTGCTTTCTGATGGTTGTTTGGATAGGAAAGAATACAAGACAGAACACATCACACATTTGTTTTAGCTAGATAAAACAAATGACATCCCTTTCAACCAAAATTTATCTAAAATTTGAATAAATGATACCTGGATTTCAGATATGTTAAAAAACTCTATTAAGCTTACAAATAATAATATAAAATACCTGCATCATCATACGTCTTCTAACCGTGTCAAAGGGATAAGAGAGTATTCCAGAGCATGTAGTCACAACTTGAGCAATTAAAAAGGACACAAGAAATGGGGTTTCTTTTGGCTTTGGTAATAAGCCCTAGAAAAGAAAAATTTATTAAGTAACCATATAATTTCCAAAATATCTTAATTTCTTAAGTCAAAGGATAGGATAGTTTTTATAAGTATATAAAAGAGGGCTCAATTATATTTAAAATGAAAAAGTTGCATTTTATGCAATTAAAAATTACAGGAGATAAATAAGAAAGGGTAATGCCATACATGACTACACTTCAAAAGTATACTTGCTGTTACAAGGGATTTGTTAACAATGGCACCTAAAACTAAGGAAGATGAGAGCCAGTGGCCAAAAAAGTTTTTCTATGGCTCTTCCTCATAGAATTGAAAAAAAATAAAAATAATGCATGCTCATTATCATCAACAGATGATATTCAATGAGCAACTTTTCATCAGTTTAAAGCTCTAACCCAGTAAAGAAATACATTCCTAAATTTCACAACTACTGCAGGTGGTAACAGAGAAAATTACATATAAATTTTTCTGTGATTAAATAAATGTACATGAGATTCTGTAATTTCCATTACCATATCTAAAAAATACACTAAAACTAAAAGTAATATATCCAGGCTACAATAAAAATGACATTCAATTACATTTTTGCTAATGAGGGATGGCAGAGAGACTATATATTACTATCAATTTTTTCTTAAGTTTTTATTAACATATAATACTGACAAAAAATTTCATTGCTTCCTTCTGGAAGCATTATGACATATGCTTTGCCTGCCACTTAATAAGCAAATTATTTATCTCTTTTAAAGTTATTCATCTTTAAATTGGAGATATTAAAAACCATCTCAGAACATTATGAGGATGTAAAGTACTTAACAAGTTTCCTAAAACTAAGTAACAGCTCAAAAAAATTTAACCATTATTACAATCTTCCCTGACCCTTATGGAAATACTAATAAGATCTGAAATGCCAAGGCAAATTGCAAAATAACTTAAGAGAATACAAAATCTAACAGTCTCTAATAGAGAACTGAGTTATGATAACATATAATTATTAAGGTATCTTGCCTAGTTCCCAAAATGATGAGAGAGTAAATGACTTTTTGCATGTGAAGAAGTGATAATAAAGTTAATGTAAAATCAGAAAAACTGTTAGAAGATGCCTTGCTATATGGTCAAAGATTTGCTTATGAGTAAGCCTAATTATGTCTTCTTCCATTTACATAGTGAATATTTCTGTATAAAACCATAAAAACCTAATGTTTGGATACATGCTTTATATCTAAAGTCAGAACCATAACAAAATTATAATTTAATTAGGTTAAGGCAAAATAATGATTAAACAGAATTCCATAATGTCTCTATTTCATTATTTTATATAATTTTAAAAGTAAACATATCTTTTGAATAAAAATAAATGAACCATTTATTTAATATATGCAAGTCAAACCCCAAAATTACCTTGACTGTATCATAAGCTCCAAAATAAGAGGCTCGGTACACGATAATGCCCTGAACTGAAACACCAAACCCTTGGTATAAACCAACAATTCCATCAGATTTTGCTATTTTCATAATACAGTCGCCTAAACCCTTGAATTGCCGCTCTTCAGGACCTAAAATAAAACCAGTTAACATTCATTAGCAACATTATATATCAGATAAAATCTTTAATAAAAGTAAATTAAAAATTTTATACATTTAAATTTTCCTGAGTGGCCACTTAGAAATCTTTCTAACAAAGAAGGCACAAATCAAAATCCTCCCATTCATTTGAAGATTATTAAGATTTCAAGTAGTACCTTAGAATAATTCAACTGAAAATATTATTCTCTTATGGAAGGATTCTAATTCAAGCAATCTGACTTAAAACATTTCCATAAAATTACCAGAAGTTACTAGTTGGGGTTCAGAAAATACTCAGGAATGAAAAACTCCAGGACTGGCTTCAGCTGGGAGGCAACAGCAAAACCCCAAACCAGTAATTTTAGGGTAAATATTTTTAGATGCAGTATCATATTTTGCTATTGTTTGTTGTTTTTTTTCTATTGACCTAAAACTAGATAATATTTTAAACTCTTTTACATAGAATGTAGTCTTTCCAAAATAAACTGTATTATCTTAAATTTGGACTTCTAGTTAAATATGATAGATGGAGCTCTTATTTTCATCTTTGCTCAAACTGCCCATCTGTTCTCAAACATTTTCTCTGAACACTTATCTAAACTTGGTGTCACTATTTTCTCCTAAAATTTTTTCATAGCATTTATCACTAAGTGACAGAGTATTTCAGTCATTTGTTTATTTTTTTATTATTGTGTCCTCTCCTAGACTATAAGGTACATGGGCATGAGCTCCATGTCTAATATAGTTTACAGATATAACACACACACACCCTGTATGTAAAGCGAGGGCCTGGTTCCCAGCAGGCACACAATAAATAATTGTTGAATGGAACTCTGCTACCTGAAGAAATCCTTTTTAATATGATAGTAAAGGACAGCAGGTGTAAGTCAGTGGTTGAGCACCTGCTTCCCACGTACGAGGTCCCGGGTGTAAACCCGGTGCCTCCTTAAAAAAAAAAAAACAAAAAAAGATAGTAAAGGAATAAAACAGGTTTAAAGCCACATAGAAAAAGAAGAGTACATGACAGAGAATGAAATTCATAAATTTTTGCAAGATGTAAAAGGTAAATGGAGAGCGATAATTCACTTAGTAGAACAGAGAGTGATGAGACCTATTTTCTTGCAAAGGGGGCTCTTGTTGAGAAACAAGCCCCTTTGCTCCCAATAACTGCAGAAAGACTTAAATTAGACTAAATGCTACTCCTAGGGTAAAAACAGAGGAGCAGCTGGATGCTCAATCCCCATCATCAGACAACTGACTTACTCTACCATTCTCAGAACTGACCAGGCTCCAGATTGAATAGGGCCAATCTCCATAATTACATTAAGATTTATCACTGTGAAAGGAACAAAAAAGAAAAAAAAAAACATGCCATATAAAAATGCCTTAGGAGGAAGAGAGATCCAATTTCTTAAGAGTTACATGAGAAATTAGAAGCCAGAGTAATGCTTTCAAAATTATAAAGGAAAATGACTTTAAAATCAAATTTCTATATATTGCCAAATATTAATCAAGTAAGAGGGTAAAACATAGACATTTTCAGACATGCAAATCTCGATTTATCTCCTATTCACTTTCTCAGAAAGCTCACAAGGAACACACTTTACCAAAACATGTGCATAGCAAAGAAATAGGAAGATGTGATAAAATAAGTAAGAACAGAGGCAAAAAGAATCACTAGGATCAGAATTGTACAACTAGAGAACAGCAGGAGTTGAGAAAGGAGTAAGTACATGGAGAGATCTATGAGCGGGCTCTCCAGGAAAAAAATGGAACTAAGTTATAAGCGTCTTTGTGTTTATTATTTTGTCAGAACAATGTTGGCTATCCCCGCCGTCTTTTAAGGAAAAAGAAAAAAATTTACTTTAGGTCCTATGATTCTACAATTAGGTAGAGAATAAAATGTTGACTTTATTAACAATGTTGTTCCAGCATAACTACAATAAGTAACACATGGTTCAAAACACAAAGAAAGTAAAGATGGTAATTCTAAAAATCCCATACCTTTTCCAATGTCAACACCTAATCGGGTTCGGGCAAAATCTAGCGGATATACTACACATAAGGACGTTGCCCCAGCAGCTCCACCAGAAGCCAGGTTTGCCAAAAACCACCTCCAGAACTGAAACATAATTAAAGAGTGGTTATTAAACTACAGAATCTGACTGTTTAAAACAGCTGGTAGATTCTTATTTCTATAAAGGTTTAAAAGACAGACTTACAAACTTCTTTTATAAAATAAATACCTATAACAGCACATATTATTCTTTCTCTAAAAGAGGATATTAAGGAATAATTTAAGAGGGAAGCAATGAAATCTGTACCTTTATACAGATTTTAAAATTCAAGTATATTATCAGCTATTAAAACCCAACTTCCTTATATCAAATATTTTCACTAATATTCTTTGCTTTATTATATTTCTCAACGGATACTGAATAAACTGCAATGACCCTACAAAGAAAAGTTTTTATATGGATACGGAGAGAAACCAAAATACTTCTCTTCGTATCCATGTAGCCTTTGTTTCCCATCAGACAGTCTGGGAGATGTGTAGATGCTGACATACTGAAATTCCAGGACATTTTAATGGCCTCCAGTAAGAGCAGTCAAAGTTAGCAAAAGAGGCCACAAAGGATAACCTCTTTAAACTACATGAATTTTGTGTTAATAACAGTGTTAGCTATGACTGAAATGTCAGGCATATATGGATATTTTAGTGGTGCCCTTTCATAATACCCCAAATTCACTCTGTAACTTTAGTAGAACTAAATTAGAACAGCTAAAAATTATATATTTATGTTCAAATGCTGACATTAAAATTGGCAGAAATTAATTATATTATTTGAATGGCATGTGAGTTAGGCCTTAGTGGTATACTTGTTCATGTGGTCTGGTTAAGGAAACAATTCTTTTTCATAACCTTTAAAATGTGCTCTGCCTCAGGTCTAGCAGGCTGCTTTTGAATACCTAGGGTTTATGAGAGAAGAAATATATTAATCGGAGTTGTGGAAAATCCAGGTTAAATAGCTACCATAACCATTAAATACAATAAATGTTCTGGCCAAGCTCAGTTTCTTCCATTACTGCCTGGCTCTTGCTTTTAATAATAGTTTTAAGTCTCAGACAGCTTTGGAACTCTCCATTTTCTTCTGTCCTGGAATGCCCTTCCATTCGTTTTAAACAAGAAATATTTATTGCTTCATTCTCTAATTCAAATTCTACCTCTTCCACAAATTTCTCCGATCTCCAATCCCATCCCAAACTATATGTAATCATACCCTCTTCTCACAAATACTTCATCTCTGTCAAAGAATTAAAGGTGAATCACATGACCAATATGAAAAATGTGTCAACATGTTCCAGACTCTCATATTTAATAGTATGTCAACCACTTTCTACTTTGAATTTATAATTAGTTGTATACATGTCTTATCTTACCTCCTTATTGACTATAAATATCTTGTGGTCAGGGTT
>PVKH010047668.1:0-10275 GCA_004027955.1 Chaetophractus vellerosus | reverse complement strand
AAGGTAAGGAGTCAGTGGAGAGATAGGTGACAGTGGATGTGGGTGGGGTGAGGATAAGAAAGTGCACCTGGGGTGATAATGTCCCAGGTGGCACAGGGTCCAGGGCAGGAATGGAAAGCTGGCTGCCTCCTTGGACCAGGGGGCAACTGAAGGAGCCCATACTGGTGGACCTGTTCCCTGTAAAGGAGAGGGTTTTGTAGCTTTAGATAACATATCAACTTAAGATGGAATGGAGGAAAGAAGAGCTTCAGAATACTTGTGTTGGGAAGTTTTTTTGGTAGCTTAATTTAAGAGTCCAACCCTAAAGGAGAAGTCTTAGAGAATTAAACCATCAAAGCAATATTCCTAGATCCAAGCATTATCTAAATGTTGGTGGAGTTAATTCAGGATTCTAGCAAGATTTGCTTTTTAAGTTCAGGAATACCTTTTGGCCACTCATTAATAGGAGCTTTGCTCTTTAGGTATATAAGGAGAGGGGTTGATGCACCCAAGCACATTCTTGACTCGGGAGGAATGCTCCAAAAATTGCCTCCTAGAATCTCTTCTGGGTCCAGCTACAGGATTAGATTCTGCCACGGCAGTTTGGACAGGTCTTGTGAGCCTGTTTCATAATCTAGTTTTCAAATTTAAAATTCAGAAAGTGAATTTATGGCCATATCCACGTGTGCTGTGCAGTATGTGTCAGACCAGCATTGGTCCTTGAAAACCGAGTCTCGGTGATGCAGTCATGCATTCCACTTGGGCTTCAGCAAGAGCTCTCCTTCGTACTCATTTCCCCTCCTGTGTCATGATGGCCTAAGATGGCCTCATGGCCTTGCAGTATGAATAAATATTCAACTATTTCTTCTCCTACAAGATTAAGGTTATGTTTGTAGGCTGCTGGAAGAATTTGGAATGATATCTATAATTCACATATTAGACCCTGGTTTGACCTGTTTTCCAGGATTGCACTTGATTTAGCTTTTTTGTTAATTGTTCTCTTGGATCAGCTCAGCTTTGGTGACGTTTTTAGAAATGACAGAGGACTGTCTTCCTGAATTTGCTGGCTAAGAGTGCCTATATGAACTGTTTATTCTCACTTTATGAACCCACTCAACTACGGGCTCTTTTCGACTTATGATTTCTTAATTTTAAATATAATAGTTGTATTCCATAAAAGCTTGAAAGACACAGGGTCCTGGATACTCTTATCTTTAATGTACTGGCCTTTAACTGTGGTCTTTTATTAAGGGATTAGAGGTAATTTTTAAGTCAAGGACATAAAAATATGCCTGGGAAAAAGAGCAAAAATTGTAATATAGTAGGCAATGGATTATTTTCCCTGAGTTTTTATTCCCTCCCCTTTCTCAGTTATTTGTGTTAATGGATGTGCTTGTAGGGGCTCAAAGCTTGTTTGTGCTTCAGTTTATCACAGCTGCCTCGGAGCACTCTTAGCTCCTTCAGGTGGGTGAATGCTTAGTAGCCACCCGTCGGGGGCCTCTGGAGGCGACGTGTGGGCCAGGCTGTGTGCAATAGTGGTCTCAGGCCATTATGGGTGTCATTCACACACACACACACACACAAAATGTAGTACAGATGGTATACACACTTGTGCAAACATTACGATTACTGTGTATTTGAAGGGTTTAGTTTTTCCTGTATAGCTGGCAGAAATTGTTGAAAAATGTTCAAGTTACTAGATAAAACTGAGTATCAGAAAGTCTTTAATGGTGATTCCAGAATTACCGAAACTCCACAGAGCAGAGCTATTCTGATGAATGAGCCTAGTTTACGGTAGAGCTGGCAAATACCAGTGACCAGGGAAGCAGAATTGGCAGAGTAACACCTTTGGGGGGTGGGGGTGGGGTTATACTTGGCTTGTTCTATCTTGACTTTCATTAGGACAATGTATTAAATGATTTTATTTTCTTATGGCAGGAATTAGAATCCTTTTATTATTGGCAAGGCTGACAGTTGATGATGTTTGAGCAGAAAAATAAGTGACTGAATGTTGTTCACTTTTACCTGGGAACTCCTGGCATCCTTATCAAAACATGAAGTGTCTTTGTGCTTTCTTCCACTTGCTGAGAAGCAATTTCGATTCTAGTGCAAAGTTGAAATCTGTGGCAGATGCCAGAATATCATTTTACAAAGCCCAGGGTACTTAGGGCAAAGTACGTCAGGGGTTTCCTGATAATTTTCCTCCCTTTGAGAAGTTTTCTTAAGAATGGAAGGATGGATGGTATCACTAGCATACTTTATTTATGTATTTTTTGACTTGGAACAGAAAATATGGGTATCTGTGAGTGTTCTCTAAGTCTTATTTTGTTGTAATGTTCATACCACGAAAGGCTTATGTAGCACTGTTGGGGATTTACCAGCATTCTTGGTTATAAGATCAAGAGCAGGAGCTTGAAGGGCTTAGGAGCTGGGCTTTTCCTCAGCCTTTGTTAAAGCATTGCTTTTTAGATTCTAAGTAGAAGCCTTTACTCCAGCGATTTGACTGATTTCACTTGCTTTGGTTGATGTAAGAAAGCACGAAGAGCCCCTTTGGATTCGTTGTTATTTGATTGGGAACCTAGATGTTGATGGCAAGGACCTGTGTGGAGTGAGTTGTCGGTTTCCTTGGACAAGGGCTGGGTGATGAGTAATGTCTTTGAGTGACCAGTGACCTTGTCTGAGGGGTGCTTCCAGGGTCTTGGGGCTCAGGTGTGTGCCTTTCCCAGCTGTCTCACAAGCCCAGCTGCCCCCGAAGTCTCTGGTAGCCCCAGGTTACTGCCCTCTGCTGACAGTTTCCTCCTTTGCCCCACGTGGGTTGGGCCTCGGTATTTGCCCTAACAGACCTCCCGCTGTCTTACCAGGAAGAGGAAGAACAGGAGGAAGAAGATGATGATGAAGATGACGACGACACAGATGATCTAGATGAGCTTGATACTGACCAGTTGTTGGAGGCGGAGTTGGAGGAGGACGACAACAACGAGAACGCGGGGGAAGATGGGGACAACGACTTCTCTCCCTCTGATGAGGAGCTAGCAAACCTGCTGGAGGAGGGAGAGGACGGGGAGGATGAAGACTCTGATGCAGATGAGGAAGTGGAACTGATCCTGGGGGACAGTAAGTATAGGGTGGGCCATTGGGCTGAGCCTTGGCAGCCCCAGGAAAAGGTCCCTTTTGTGCCTGAGGGCACAGCCACACCAGGGCCCTGGGCCCTGTGCCTAAGGACTCACCTCTCCCTGCCACATCTATGGCCCTCTGCCCTCCTCCCACACGGTGCAGCCAAATGGCTCTCAGCTCTTATAGAGCAGGGGTGGGCAACTTTTTTCTATGTAGGGCCAGACAATAAATATTTTAAGCTTTACGGGCCATAGGGTCTCTGACACAGCGACTCAGCTCTGCCATTGTAGCAGGAGAGCAGCCACAGACAATACCTGAACAAATGTGTGTCTGTGTTCCAGGCAAACTTAACAAAATGGGGCAGGCTGGATTGGTGGGGGATTGGAGTGAGGGGCTGTTTTTTGTCAACCTCTGCTTCAGAGCATTAATTTTAGAAGGTCAAAGACAGGGTCGGCATCAGTCAGAAGCAGCTCCTCCTGGGTGTTGAAACTCTTCCTTTCTAAAGTTGCAAAGAAATAAAGTCCCTACTGTGGAGGAGTCCTTTCCTGTTTGCTTTTGGTAATTCCTCTTAAAGGCCAGCTGACAAATGTTTCTCTTTGACTTCTGTTTTGTTCACTTCCTTTTTTTTTGCCTTTCTCCTTCTGAGTTCTGAAGAACAAGCCTCCAACCTTTCTAGTAATTTCCCATTAGTACAGGTTTACCAAGCCAAGCTACCCTTGCTATGCTAATGAATCCTGAATAAACCAGCAAATAGAGCTGAGAGTCCTCTAGCTCTACAGCTGTACCCCGCATGTCTCAAGAGGGCTTGCCTAGCAGCAGCACTGCAAGATGTGTCACTGCTGACAGTCTCATGCTGCTGTGGTCCTGGGTTTTCCTGGTGCTCCCTGCCTGACTGGGAAGGAACCCTTGTGCTAGCCAATTGTCATGTAGCTAAATTAGTCAAATTAAAAATTTGTGTCTTCATTTTCATGTCCACATTCCAAGTGTGCAGTAGCCAATGTATCTACCATATCGGAAGGCAGAGATACAGAACATTTCCATCATTTCAGAAAATTCTATCATGTTGGCCTTGGCCCAGCGAATGCCAAACCTCTTCATCATAGATGCTTGCTTTTTATGATTGGTGTTGGGGTGGTTAACAAATATATGAGATTCTCCTATTCCATAGTGACCTGAATCCATTTTCTTTGAGGTAAATTTTATGCATGCTTTCAGCCCTCAAGAATTTTAAAGCTAGATGGCTAAGGGGAGACTGGCTTCCTTACGTTGTTCCTATTACCAGTTTTTTTTTTTGGTTTTGTTTTTAGGAGGCACTGGGCTGGAACCAAACCTGGGACCTCCCATGTGCGAAGGGGCACTCAGCCACTTGAGCCACACCTGCTCCCTCCAGTTTTTTTTTTTTTTTAAAGGAGGTACCAGGGATTGAAACCGGAACCTCATACATGGGAAGCAGGTGCTCAACCACTGAGCTACATCCGCTCTCCACCAGTTTTTTTTTTTCTTTTTTCCCCCCCATACTTGGAGGCTGAGGTGAGTCAGTGGAGTAGGCTTTGTCCTGTTCCAGCCCATGGTCAGAGAGCTGTAAGGGGGACGATGGGGCAGAGGACACATGCCAGTATTGGTGGGAATAAAAGGCAAGCTTTACTAAACCTGCGGTTACATGTGCATAGTGACTCATGGGGCACAGGTTATTATACCTCCCTTAAATTACAGTAGTTAATAAGGCAGGTTAGGGAGGCAGCAACCGGCAGTCTAGCTTGTGGTAGTATCCCAAGTATCACTTTACTTTTTCTATTCTTAATTTGAATATAAAGCCACCCTGTTCAGGTTTGGTCTATAGAATTACTACTTCCTTTTTAGCCTTCAGTTGTTTAGCTCAGAACATTCCTCCTTTCAAGCCCAAGAAACGATCTGGAAAACTAATTCTACCAGTGAGAGCGCTGTTACTTTAACCTAGGTGGGTGTATTTATGATATGAAAATGCCATAATAGATGACAACTTGAGAACACACCAGCTTGGACTCTCGAATTTAAGTGGAAACGTACAGGCAGCATGTGCACTGAGGGCCACTGCTCTTTCTTTGCTTTTTATAGGGGATCGCAGGCAGCTTTCAGTAGAGCAGACTGAACATTCTCTGCACCCTTGGTTTGCTAATATTTTGCCTCACTAATCTAGAGCAGAAGCTCTTAACCTTTTTGGGGTTATGGAGTCCTTTTAGTATATGTTGAATGCCATCAAGAATATAGAAAACCACACCATTATGCCTCTGCTTGACTTTGCATGGGTCCCAAATCTCCCAGGGGCCCAAGGAGTCTATGTGCAGAACCCCAGCTCTAGGAAGAGACACCTTGACTCTGAGGTGTCTGTGTTTCTCTGCTCCAGTCGGATCTAAACCACCCCCTATGTTGTAGAGCGACAGGTTAAATACTACAGGCACCGATTACGTGAACCTAGACGGTCTTTGCCTCAGTCAGAAGGCCTTTCAGAAGGGAGGTCCCAACTGGGGACTGGGATTGGGTCTCTCCGGCATTTTAAGGCTGAGACAAGGCTAAGGAAGGTAGTGAGAGGAGAGCTGCCACCCGATCATGGAGAGGGGAATAAGGGACGAAGCCTTGAAGGCTTTCTCAAGCGCCAGGCCTGACAATTAGGTGCTTAAAGATTGTGCTGTGATCCCCATTAAGCTGCATTTACAGTCCTTAGATGTGATCTAGAGCTGTTAAGACTCTTCATTATTAAGAGCTGAAGGCCAGGCAGCTCTCAGGCAGGTGGGTCTGGCATTGTTGGCCTATCCACTGTATGAACATCGGGGCTCTTTGGACGCTGTGCCTTGCTCTCCGGAGGAGGCCCTGCCCTGCTGGCACTTCCTCCTGGAGTTCTTGGTGCAAGGAAGCTGAGAAGGCTTAGAGTTTGTTTCACTCGTTTCAGGCACTATTTCTTAGATTTCTCCATGCTGTTTTCTCACTTGTCACTCATTTGTGGTCAGGCTGTGCCTGTGCCTTTTTGTCCCAGCAGCAGTGATTTTCCAGCCAGCCCTTTTGCTTACCTTCAGGACCTTCTTGGACCACTGCCATGCTTTTCTGGTTTTATCTTACCACTTCAGTTTTCTTCTTCAAGGAGTACATTATAATGAACGAAGGAAGGTTTGGGCACATGCATTGTTATTCCTTGGCTTCCCCAAGAATTGATTCTTTCAGGTGCTGGGAAAGGCTCCTGAGGGATTTTTTGGAGCCCCAGAGCCTGTTGGTGTATGCAAGGCTCCAGCTCAGGGTCTGTCATCCACTTCCCTGGGGACCTTGTTAAAAATCCAGTTTCAGTTTCCTGCACGCTGAGTAATCAAAGTGGATTCTGAACCCTTTCCCTTTCTTTCACACAGCAAATATTGGAGTCCTTAGTATGAGCTAGGTACTACATTTCTCTCCAATTTTGATGAGCCAAAAAAACATGGTATTATCTACCTCATTTTGAGGGCTCTTTCTGGCTCCCTGGCTTCACCCCTGAAGGCATCCTTCCAGAGGTTGTTAATGTCCAGTCACTGCCCAAGAAGGCAGATGGTCGAGCAGAGGGCCCCTCATGTGTGTCAGACACAGTGCCTCTTGCCAGAACTTCATAGCTGCTTCCTGCTGGCCGCTACCTTTCTGGAAAATTTTCCATGTACAATGTATTCAGAAATTTCACAGGCATGAATCCTAGGTCGACTTGACTGTCTCTCTTTGTGAGGTCTTCCAGGCCTGGAGAAGGGAGTGCCTAAGGAGTTTGAGAAAAGCCACATCTTTCACCTTTGCTTCAATCTGCCTTCTCAGTGGTCCCATGGGGCCAGGCAGGCCTGTGCCAGTACCTTGAAGAACTAGAGAGGCCAAGGGCCAAAGGAGCTTACTCACTCTCCTCTTAGCCCTGTCCCTTTAAGCCATTCAAAGGGCCACGTGTGAAAGCTTCCAGGGCAGGCTCTCCTGATCCCCCTTCAGGATCTCCCAGGCAAGAAGATCCTCCAGGAAACAGGGTTCTATATCCAGACCCTTTGAAATGTAAGAGACCAGGAACAAGAAGTCCCAGGGGTCATCACCGTTGCAGTCAACAGCTATATTCTCCAGAGCCAGCTCCAAGGAGTTAATTGTGTTTTCTTCTTTCTGGAAACTGATAATTAACGTTGTACAGGTGCTTCCTTCCTGAAAACTTCCTATAAAGCCTAGTGCATAACCTAGTCCCTCTCTTTTCTTACCTTTCAGCTGACAGCTCCGACAACTCGGATTTGGAAGATGACATCATCTTATCTCTGAATGAATGAGGAGTCATCACAATGTGGAAGAGATTCTTGGCAGGCGGGAAACTGAGTCAAGTGAATTTAGAACACCTCCCCTTCCCTTTCCCCCAGGGCTGTCTGTCTTTTAAGGAACTGCATGCCCTGAATTCAGAGGATTATGGCTTAGAGAGTCTCATTTGAATCTGAGGTTCCTTCCAAAAACCTAACAACCGCAAAAAGATGACAGGGGCTAGGCCCTGTTCTGCTTCTCCCCCTTCTAGGATGGACATATCTTTCCTCAAGGGGGGAAAAAAAAAACATGTCTCTGGGGCTATTTCACAATATATTTTCTTTGTATAATGTTCTTTACTTAAAGAACAAGAAATAGTTTTTTATAAAACTTAAAAAAGAAAAAAAAACAGGCATTTATAAACGAGGGTATGAACTTATATCCACCAGGTCTCTTGTCCCTGCTCTTCATTTTCTATGCAAGAAAATGATGTCTAAAGAACAATATAGAGGAGTTTTTACATACGTATTTAAATGAAAAGGAAAATCGTGGTTTCTTAAATTGATAAGGATTAAGAATATTTTATTATAAATATAATATATGATTTTTTAACCTGTTTTGTTGCCTCACATGCTGTCAGGTTGTTTTCCTTCATGCCAGAGGTGGGGAGGAAGGCACTGCTGTTTGCTGAGGAAAATGGATAAAGTCACCCACCTTCATGGTTTGGGGGCAGCAAGGTCATTGTGGATATTGGTTTTGTGGAGTTGAGGGAACTTAGGATATAAGTTCACTCCCTCTCTATTTTTCTTTGTGATTCAGTTTTTCAAAGATCTTTCTTTTCTTCCCTTTCTCCCCAAAGTGGAAATTACAAATCAAAGGCCTTTTTCTTTAATGTAAAGTGTATTTATTTAAAAAAAAAATACAAAATAAACTACAAGTCTGTCTTTGTTTATGGCCTTTCCCTGTTCTCTTTTATGAAGGTGATGGTAGTGGGGTCCCTTTCCATGCAGCTTCTAGCAGGCAGCAGAGAAGACCCCTGCCCAGAGGGGCAGACCAGGGTGGTGGAGGACACATTCTACCCAAATAAAGCACTCCCGGGAGACAAGCAGCTTCGTCAGTGTCCCACCTCTGCGGAGTCACGTGCAGAGGGAGGCGCTCAGGGAACTGACCGCTGCGGAAACCCCTCTTGAGCCTCGTGTTTTGAGCCAGGAAAGCAGCTCCTGAGTGCAGCTTTGGCAGAGCAGGAAAAGGTAGGGGTCTGGGGAAGTAAAGAGCTGGCAAAATAAGGAGTGAAAGGCATTTCGGCCAGCCCTTTAGTTTGGGTGACTGTCACGACTGTTTCCTAAGCAGGACTGTCTCCCATCTAGGTGGTTTAGGGGTAGGCAGCTAGGGCTTGGTCAGGCTGGATTTGCAGAAGGAGCGCTCAGAAGCTCTAAAACTGGCCTGGGCTTAAAACTGCACTACTGCTCTGACCTTTCCCCTCACCACCCGCTTTCCTCCCACAGTGAACATCAGACCCCAGTCATGTTCTTCCTTTGATTTTGCCCAAGTAACAGCTTCTCTGTTTCTATAACATGGCTAAAGAGACTTTTCTCCCTTTTCTAAGAGGGACCAGGTTTGGTGACTGTGAAGTAAACAAGTAAGACAAGACAGCTAACACTCCAGGGGCTGGTAGAGCTCTGCTGTGCTCAGGAGCATCAAGCCACGGGCCTAACACCGAAGAGAGCAGAGGTTTCAGCTCTTATTTTGCTTCATACCTCGGCTTAAATGGTAACTAACCAGTGGAATAGTCTTGACTACTAGTACCAAAATGCATTAGAAGAAATCAGGTTCAAAGTCAAGAAGTACTAAAAGCACTATACTCTAGTCTAACTCAGCTAAGCCACTGCCTCCCTGAACTCTGCCTGCAGCTCTTGGGAGCACCCACAGGTCTCTAAGGTGGAGACGAGGCCCTCCAAGAGGAAAGCAGAATTCTGGTTGACTTGACAACACACCCTTAGGAAAGTGCCCTGAGAGGCCAAGGACACTTTCATCCAACCTTCTTCCTTATTCTACCAAGGCTCAAAACCTGAGTCATGTAGGAAGGAACAGAATGGCAGCAGACCACCACCAGGGCAGTTTTGCCTGTGAGTGCTTTGGGCCTTAAACACAGCAGATGGGAGCTGAGCCCCAGGTGCTGCAGGCACTAGTTTCCTGTCAGGGGCAATCCTGTGCCAGGGTCCTCACCACCTGACCCACCCTCTCACTTGTGCTGGTCCAGGCTTTTCTGAGAGAAGGTCATAGGACCTGTAATGTCTGAAGAGCTGAAGGAAGTGGCTGAGAAGAGGGGGCCCAGGGAAGAGGGGGAAGGAGGGAAGGGCACACAGTGGGGAGTGCCTCTTCACCAGGACTCTGCAGTTCTCTTTGGGCCAGAGGGCACCCTCCCTGAAGAAGGGTGGAGAAGGCAAAGGCAGAAGTGACTTCTCCCACCACATTTTCTAGTTACCTGTTTTCCTTGGCTCTGTCTGGAAAAGGTGGCGGGTATACTCTGGGTCCTGAGCACCCAGCCTATGAAGGGAGACAGGAAGCCTGGAGAAGTTTTAGACTCAACATGCCAAAGCGGTGCTGGCCTGCAACCCAGGCATTTGTTGAAGATTGCGGGAACCCCTGTGATGCACCTTCAAACCATCTCCCCACTTCGTCTGCTCCAAGGCAGGCAGGGCCGCCTCCTGAGGCCTCTCGCAGCACCAACTGACCCTGGAGTGGCGCAAGTGTGCCCTGCCATGCCGTGGCTGACTTGCTTAAATCTAGATCCCTGGCAGCAGTGGCCACAGGTCAATGCACACATTTTCTGCCATCTACACAGGCTTGTCCACTCATGAGCACCAGCTGAAGCTCAGCACAGGACTTCCCCAGGTCCATGCCCCTGTTCATTCCAAATCTCCATGATCTCTA
>PVKH010047667.1:0-10275 GCA_004027955.1 Chaetophractus vellerosus | reverse complement strand
TTTGTTTGTTTGTTTTAACAAGGAACCACTAGCCTGCCAAAGTTTTCATGATTAAAAATATTTTTAGTGGAGCAGGGATAGCTCAGTGGTTGAGCACATGCTTTGCATGTACGAGGTCCCGGATGTTCATTCCCCAGTATCTCATAATAATAATAATAATAATAATAATAATAATATATATATATATAAAATTGCTAACACAATATTACTTTGTTATAAATATTCAACAACACTACTCAAAGGAAACCACGGCTAGTATGATGTGTGAGTCCTTCAAGACTTTTTCTACATATAAATATTTGTTTAACTATGTGTGTATATAAGTGTATGTGTAAATAATATATGTATACAGATACCTATGTAAATGTTTAAGCACAATATCCCCTCATATATATTCACATCCATAATTGTTTGACAAAATTAGACCATACTATACATATTTTCACGTAACTTGTTTGAAAACATTTTTAATTAAATTTTAAAAATTTTGTTCTAAGAAATTTTCCCTTTCTTTTTAAACCTGTATAACATTTTAGGTAAGGGATTTTTAAAAATCCCTCTAGATGTATTATTTTGTCCAAATTGTTTTTTGGATTTGTAAAAAAAAAAAAAATACACACTCACTGAAGATATTCAAATGATTCTGTAGCATATAGAACTGAAAATTAAGGTTCCCTGACTCTACTCTCATAATACCATGTGCCTCCTTCCCAAAGTAACCATAGGTAAGATTTGAACCTACAGCCTTCTAGACTTCTTAGGATACACACTAAAATCATGCAGATATGGATTTTAAAAGCACCTTGTTCAGAAGAGTAGAACTAATCTTAATTTTGTATTTATGAGTACCATATCAAAATTTCTTTGTGGTATATAGTGAACACAATACAGTGCCCCACCCCCCCGCCCACGCCTCCCCTGAGTTGGCTCTCTTGTCTATTTTGCTCATTGTTTTTGCTCCTTGCTTGCTGTCTGTTTGTTTTTTCTTTAGGAGATACCGGCAACCGAACCCTGGACCTCCCATGTGGGAGGCGAGCACTCAATTGCTTGAGCCACATTTGCTCACTGCTCGTTTTTGTTTTTGCTCGTTGGTTGTTTGACTTCTTTTAGGAGGCACCAGGAACTGAACCCGGGACCTTCCATGTGGAAGGCGGGCATTCAATTGCTTGAGCCACACCCGCTCCTCACAGTGGTTTTAAAATGTAGATTTAGAGCCAGACTGCTTGGGGTCAAACCCCAATTGCTCAAGACCTTGGACCAGATTTTAATCTTCCTGTGCCTCAGTTCCCCCTAAACAATAGGGATAGTATGGGTTGAACTATATGGACACGCTGAGGTGTATGATTCAACGTAAATAATAGTAACTACACTGTAGGATTAAGAGAAGATATATGCATATATGTATGTATGGTGCTTAAACAGGACCTGGCACATCATAAACTCTATGTAAGTATTAGCTGTTATTTTATTGAAGATACAAACTGAAAGGCTGGTATTTCTAAAATAACAAATTATCACATATGAAAAAGAATTTTAAGGTACAGATTCTAAGAAATCAAATTCAATTAGCATTTATTGAGGCACAACTACTTGCCATGACTTTTTTAGTGCTTCTACATTCATTCTCTTATTTAATTTTATAATGGCTAGGTGAGTTTGAAATTATTATCACCATTTTAAAACAAAAACCTGAAGCCCACAGAAGCATTGTGACCTGCCCAAAGTCTAAGAGCAGCAAGTTCAGCTCTCAGGCTGGGTCTCCTGACCCCTAAGACCAGTGTGTTCTTTCCTTTCTACCTCAAGCCCTCACCATACAAAAGCAGAGATGTCGCCATGTCCAAATCTGAGTGCACCCTGTAGTACATGTCATGGCCAAAAATGACCATGCAGTATGGGAAGTACCATTCGTAGTTCCTGTCTCAAAATTCCTTAGTGATGAAAGACTTTCTGAATGCTTCTGAAAAATGTTGGGTAGCCTGAATTCCTATCGGGAAATAGAGAACTTATGAAAACCAGAAATGCTTGGGAAAAGCCAGACACATATTAGTTCACTAATAAACAATCCTCTAAGTTGACGTTCTTAGAACAAAAAAATTTTGTTAAATTTCCTAGCCATTCTTCTGTGCTACATATATTTGATGATTTGGAACTTTATTGCTTACGCAAAATATTGTAATTTGCCATAATTTTACTTCACTCTGTTAAATTGAGGTTGAACTAACACTTCTATAGAACTCAATATTTTAGAAGAATATTCAATATGTTCTCTTTTAAAAATAATGCCAGATGGCCACAAGTGATTTAGAAATTGATTGATATATTATTTTATAACAAGCAATTGCCACAGAACTGAAAACATTAGAAAACTTAAAAAATAATATGAACAAGACCTTTTAGCTTATGGCATTAAAAATATTGATTTCACTTTCACTGGAGTCAAGTATTTGTTTTTCAGTTACGAAAGAAAATATTTTAAAGACTATGGTAGAAAGTGGAGTCGATGCTTTTAGTACAATCTCCATGGCAACATGGGAAGGAGTCTGGTCTAGTGGACCAAATGAAAGCCACAAACTCTCGATTTCAGACCCTAGCATTAACTCACCACAGAAAGCCACGTTTATATATTGGCATTTCATTTCTGCTATAAACACAGGCACTTCTGGCTTTGCTCATCAAAAGGGTACTAAGTTCCACGTACTTGGCATACTCAGTTTATTAAAATAATACTATTATATTTATGTTCTGAGACAATATAAGATTATTCACACTGACTTTCCAGGTTGTCGCCTGGAAAGCAACTGGAAAATGCAAAGACTGAATAAATGCACCAAAATTCATTTATAGTAACAAAAATGACTTCACTTGAAACATCTATTACCTTTCTCACAGATGAATTACCATGATTAACGGGAAATTTAATTTAATTTAAATGCAATTTCATAAAATTTGGTTATCTGATTACCCAGGTTTAGAAGCAGCAAATTAGAATGGTTTGGAGGAATACTCCTATAGGCACAAACAGTAAAGTAGAAAATGTGAAAAGTATGGAAAGTTGAAACAGGAACTGAAGGTATGACAAAACGGATTATTCATAACAAGATTGGGGAGGGCAAGGGTAGAGAAGATGGAAAAGGTGACTAACATCTGTTGAACACCAATGATGTGTCAGGTGTTTGGCTTCCTTGCATTGACTAAGAAACCAGGGAAGGAAAGAAAACTGTAGAAAGGTTTCTATAAAAATGGTAAGACTCGAAATGATTCTGGACATTGAAGAGGGGTAATAAGCTTCAGTTACCTGAAAAATTTCCTTACCCATAATACTATATTCAGTGGATAAGTATTATGGTACCTTTTTTTAACTTTTTTTTTTTTTGTTACATAACCCTCCCCTTTCTGCTTGCTGCTTGCTCTTGCTGTGTGTTCATTTTTGTGTGTTCTTCTGTGTCTGCTTTGTCTCCCCCCGCTGCGGCGACGCGCCGAGTCAGCTCACTGAGCAGGCAGGCAGCTTGCCCTGCTTGTGGGCGGCTCTGCTTCCGTTCCTGGGCGGCACTGCTTCCATTCCCGGGTGGCTCTGCTCCGTTCGCGGGCGGCTCGCCCTACCCGTGGCAGCTTTGCCCTGCCCGTGGCGGCTTTTTGCTCTGCCCATGGCGGCTCTGCCCCGCCCACGGAGGCTTGCTTTCTCAGGCGGTCTGCCCACTCGGAGAGGTCCCCGGGAACTGAACCTGGGGCCTCCCATGTGGTGTACCGGCGCCCTATCCACTGGGCTACAGCCGGCCCCCTTTTTTAACTTTTAAAAATTAAACATTGCAAATCTGGAAAAACCTGAATTTACAAAATCTATAAGCTAAAGCTGTAATGATGGGGAAATAGGACATAATTTCATGCCCTATTTCTAATTGTCTGGTATTCTCTTTTTGAAACTACCAGTATGGAGGTTTTACTTAGTGAACATTCATAGCAAGTTCAAAGCATTGTGTCAAGAAACAGAGTGTCAAACAAATGCCATTTGGAAGGGTTAGAAATTCAAAACAGAAACACACATATCCACAGACTGTTCAGCCACACACTCTTTCAGTTAGCAATGCCAATTAAACAGAAGGGTTGAGCTTGTCCCATTATATAACAAGTATTTTTTTTTTCTTTTTCTGGCATTGCTCATTGCCCAAAGACTATTGAATAAGGGACCAGCAACACACACACAAAAAAACTCCACAAAGACTGAGCTACTTTAAATAACGTATACAAGGGAACTGTTCCGTATTTGACCAAAAAAATCCACTAATAAATGGAAGCCCAGTTTTTTTGTGATGCTGAAAATGGGAATTTGTTTCATTTAAGATGATGCAGTTCAGGAAACACACTATGGCCATTTAGAGATGCTTAGTTAGCCATGCTTCCACGCATGCTCCCCACCCCACTGCCCAGGCAGAAGCCCTGGTGCCCACTCAGGACTGATTACCCCTGGTGCAGCCCCGCCATTGGCGTCTCTCTCAAGGGAAAGAGCTTGGGGTAGACAATCGTAAACATGGGCTCACTACACCGGTGACAGTGCCCTAGAGGGCAGTGCAGCAGCTCCAGGAGACTTCTGGGTAGTGAGATTGGAGACAGAAAGTTCAAATCTGGAAGATAAGAGAAAATTATGCTCATGAATCAGAAACCAGATTTCTACAAACTAGGTTTCTTAACATATTTCTCCTTGTTACCAAATAAGTTCAAGTTAGTTAAAAGTTACTGTGTGTTGAAAATTCTTATCTGATAGGTACTGAATAAAAATCTAACATTACTTGGAAATGAAAGACGGCTTTTAAATTTTTGATACAAAAAGAAAACCTAAATCTGCTCCTTTTTAAAAGCAACCAGAAGCTGTCCTGAGGGAAAGGCAAGGAAAGAATAAGATCAAATATTCTTCAAGAACAAAGATTTTTAAAAAGGCATCAATTTACCCAGAGAGGGTTTTGAAAACTTCTACAGGAGATAGAGAATAAAAAAAGAAAAGGACTGGGACTGAACACTAAAATTGCCTTTCATTAAGGTCTTCACTAAATCTATTGAGCATTTTGTATTAGTCAAACATCAACCAAGCTAAGTCATATTTATTTAAAATAATGAAAAGGGGGAAACACTGAAGGGAAAACAAAGAAGATGAAAAATAATGAAACCAAGCCTTTGCCGTGTCTCACTCCCATGAACTGTGATTAATCAAAATAAGGCGATTCCTTCCCAGCTTTAGTCTAAGCTACACAAAAGAGACGTTTAAAGCAAAACATCCCACTGGCCCAGCCCATCTTGAGCACAAATGTACCATAAGTTATCGTTAATGATAAACATCCAGTAGAGAGAGAAAATGGTCACAAGAAGGTAAAACCTAAAACCTCAATTGACCTTTGGAAGGAAATATGAATTATCTTATCTTTTGCATCTGTTTGGAATCATCAATAATCATTTAGCAAAATATAATTTATCCCTAGGTGATTAAAACTAAAAAGAAAATTGTAGTTAAAAAACAACTTAATAACTTTGTACTAGACATTCCTGGAAGGTTAGATGTCTTTGTACTTTTTTTTTTTTTTTTTTTAAGCAAAGACAAGAAAAAATAGCTGTTTAAAAATACTTGAAATTTATTTTTCTTATTAATATTGCCTGGCATTTTCTTAAGCATCTCAGATATTCACCCCACACCATACCACCTATGAAATCTATATCCTGATGAAGCCTTTTCAGAGCAAGCACTGTCATGCTGTGGCAATACTGCCAGAGGCTCCTGATACTTCTTTTTCTTGCTGTATATAAATTTCTCAGATGTGAGGAGGCTGCAAGGCAAAAACTTGCTTTGCTGGAAGAGATATCCAAATTTACTTGAGATCTTTCCAAATTTTCTTTCTACCGAAGAAAGTCTTTATCCAGACTTTTCACTTCAACCAAATACATGTTTCTAAACACCAATTTCCTGCATTTAAACCACAGAAATTAACTTTTAACCACTGGCCTTTGTAGCAGAAGGCTGCATTTTAATAAATGCTTCTCTGTATCTATAGGGGATGCTAAGGGATAAGTGTGGGTAAAATATTAAAACTTTTTCTCCTACAAGGAAAGTCCAAGTACCTTTTAGAAGCCTGTGGTAGGTGTGATACAGGCTCCGCATGGCTAGCTCTTGCAGAGGCAAGACATGGTCATTCTCTGTCCCAATGGACTTCACCTCCACTGGGAGGAAAACAGTGAGCTGCCCTGATGAAAAGGAAAGCAACTTCACCTCTGAAACTTGAATGGGAGCACCACAGCTGCAGAAAGAAATATCCACAATAGCATTAGTCATAAGGAAAAGACTACACATGCCAATAAAAATGTGTTAAAGTATACATTTGAAGACTCCAGAGACTGCTGAACGGCCAGAATTTGTTTAAAACAAACATGTCATCTGTAGTTCTTTAATAAAACTTGGCTCAGAAATCTAAACTCATCAGGTGGAACCTGGCTAAATAATTGCCAAGGCCCAGTCACTTCCACCAAGGACAAACTTTGAAGGAACTTTCCTTCAGAAGATCTACACAATTTGCTTTTTCTTCATTTTATTACCCTAAGTCAATATTTATTGAAATTTTCGAAATTAAAAGGAAAAAAATACTCAGAGGTATAATATTTTGGTTTAATAGAAACCTTACGTACAAAAACTTTAACCTACAAAACAAACAGATTTTCAATGGTAGAAGATAACATTAATAGATCCTGGTATGGACTGAATTATGTCTCCCCAAAAGATATGCTCAATTTCTAATTCACAGTACCTCAGAATGTGACCCTATTTGGAAACAGGTTCTTAGAGATGCAGTTAGGCAAATGGTCATATTGGAGTAGGATAGGCCCTTAATCCAATATGACTGGTGTCCTCATAAGAAGTGGAAATTTGGACAAAGACAGACTGAGACGGAGAATGCCATGGTTTGCTGGCCGACCATGGCCTGAAGCCGGGAGAGAAGCAGGGAACAGTCTGTTCCCTAGAGACTTCAGAGGGAGCGTGGCCCTGCCGACATCTTGATTTCATTCATACTTCTAGCCTCCAAAACAGAAACAATAAATTTCCGTTGTTTTAAGTTAACCAGTGTGTGGTACTTTGTTATGGAAGCCCTGGGAAATTAAGACAGCATCCTTCTATAACTTGTGAGGAAAATACTCTTGGCAAAGCCTACTGAATAAGCCAATCACTCCCTATGCCCTGCAGCCTCTCATAATGGAGGTTCCTTCAACTGAAGGGTCCTTAAAACTCAGGTGTCCTAGTTCATTCTATCTCCTGTCTGAGATTGATTACCTAAAAAACTCAACATTTTCTTCTCCAGAGACAAATATGTGCCAAGAAACACAACATTATATTTGATCCCAAACCTTGGCCAGAAATAGGCAATGAGGGAAAGGGTCCAGGACTGGAAGGTTCATTTGTTCTTCAGAATCATTTGTTCCTTCCCTCCTTCAGAAAACACTTCCAGAGCACCTACTGTATGTCAGTCAAGACACGTTGGGAGAATAATTACAATACAGTTATAATTTGGGGACAGAGAAGACAGGTGACTAACTCTGTGGAGGGAATCAGGGAGGATTTTACAGAGGGGACATAATCTGACCAGGAATGAAAGGAGGGAGAACACCCAAGCAGAGGGAACAGCAGGTACAGCAGTGTGGACGCCTGGAAGACCATGCCTAGGTCTGTGGTTTTACGGTGGGGGTGGGCTAGAGAAGAGGATACAGCTTTTGGAACAGGAGGAGGAGGACGCTGGAAAGATTAGCTAAAGTTTGACAGTTTTAATTCATGGGGAAGATCGTTAGTTGGTTTCTACAAGACCATCTGGCCGCAATATGGCAGATGGGAAAGAGACTGGTAGCAAAGAGGCAGAGAAAACCACAAAGAAAGAAGGAAATAGATTAAGAAAGTGGAAGTTGTTAGGGTCTTGAAATTGAGTTGAGATAAGTAGAAGAGGTGTGGGAGAGTTATTGTGGGTAAGAAGCCACTGGCTTTCTCTGTGTGTTCCTAGAGCAAATAATTCACACTTTTATGCAATTGATAACTTGGGGGGTTTGATCTGTTTTAAATAGAAATGTCATCACATTTCAGAAGCAGGAAAGTGAGTCATATGTGAGGTGGGTTTGACAAATTCCACTTGACTTCTTTTTCACATAGAGCTATTTTTATTGATTTGATCACAGGAGTTCTGGTTTTTAGCCAGGAGTGTCTTTAAGGGGGAAAAAAAAAGGTTAAAAAGAATCTAATTGTAAATTTAAAGCACAAAAATACTGCATGATCATTATTACAAGCCAAACAATATAGAAAGTGGAAAAAAAGGAAAAAGAACAGTCTCTCCAAATGTCTCCCTTTGACACCTCTCCCCACCTTCACCAAAGTAATTATGGTGATCAATTTGGTATTACCCTTCTGCTCTTTTTCTCTATACTCAGGCAAAAAATATAGAGAGATAGAGCCCCTCTCCCCACCTGTTTTTTTTTAAACAAATAGGATCGCAAATTCTGTAATATGTTCTTGTTCATGTAATTCTTTAGGCCAATTAAGATAAATTTAGAGTTCTTTATAATAGCTGTCTAATATTCCATAATATGGGTGGACCATAATTTAATTTAATTTACTTTGCATATGGTGCCTTTTGCCATTCAGCAGTCATATTTTATGATGTAAAATCTGCTCAATTATTTTATTCATGGCTTCTAAAGTTTCTAATTTTCTTAAGAAAGTTAGCCCTAATTCTAAGACTATGCATATATTATCTTAAAAGTTTCTTCTAGTGTGCTGTTATACTAGATATTTTATCAATCTGAATTTTTAAAAATGCATTCCTGGTTGTACGCAGGACAGGTGAATATTGTTAGGCAGAAATATATATGTGCATGTCTGTTATTGTTTTTCTTTAGAGACTAAGTATGGTTTAATGTGATGTGGGTGGTTGACAAGGGTGGACTATGATGGTTAGGCTAATGTGTCAACTCAGCCAGGTGATTGTGCCCAGTTGTTTGGTCAAGCAAGCACCGGGCTAGTTGTAATACAAGGACATTTACGGACTTTAGTCACCAGTGAGTTTATTGCATAAATGGCTGATTACATCTACAATCACCCAAGGAGACAGTCATCAGCAATGAGTGACATTTTATCCAATCAGTTGAATGCCTTAAAAGGGGAAGTGATTTCAGCATTCAGAGAGAATATTCCAGCTTGACAGCCAATGTCTCCTGGGAACTCATCAAGACCTTCATCGGAGCCCTGGTTTACAGCCTGCCTGTGGAATTTGGACTTGTGCATCATCATGGTCATGTGAGAGAATTTTATAAAATCTAATACTATTTACAGATATCTCCTATTGATTCTGTTTCCCTAGAGAACTATGACTAATACAGCTTGGTATATGATATGAAATAAAACAATCACCTATCTCTGAATTGAAATGCCCTCTTTATTATATTAGATTCCCATATACCCTTGCATTAGTTTCTGTAGTCTTTGATTTGTTCTAGTGATGTATTTGTCTAATCCTGTGTCAATCCTACATTGTTTTAATTACAATAGCTTTATAGAAGATTCTATCATCTACTATGGTAAGTCTGCCCTAACTATTCTTGTTCAATTTTTTCTTGAACCTCATATTAATTTTGTCTAGATTTCCCCCAAACCACCTTCTTGGGATTCTGCTTAGAATTTATACTGATTTATATATTAATTTGGATAAGCCTAGTGATTTGATATTAAATTTTTCTCATTCAGAAATATGATATGTCTTTACATTGGTCAGCTCTTGTTTTATGTCCTTTAAAAAACATTTCAGTGTTCTTCATATAAATTCTGTACCTTCCTTGTAAAATATATTCCTGAGTATTTTACTTTGTGAAACTATTACAAATGGGATTTTTCACCCATATTTTGACTTCTAATTTGTTAATGAAGGAATAAAGAAAAGCCGCTGATTTTTGTACATTTATATTTAGCCATCTTACTAAATTCTTTAATGATTCTGAAAGTTATTTTGGGGAGGAGTAGGAGCTCTTGGATTTTTCTAGGTCTTCAATCCTATCATCTGTAAATAAAGATCTTTTTGTTTCTTCTTTTCCAATATTTTTAATATCTATCCCATGTTTTCATCTTATTACATTAGACAGAACCTTCATGATAACACTGAATGATAGCTAAGAGAGTGGGCCCTCATTCCTGTCTTATTCCTCATTTTAACAGCAAAAGTTTGAGTACTTCATTATTTAATATATGGTTTGGTCTTGTTTTTTATAAAT
>PVKH010047666.1:0-10278 GCA_004027955.1 Chaetophractus vellerosus | reverse complement strand
AAATGATGCTGCTAAGGTTTCTAAATTCTAAAAAGGAAGGAACGGAGGGAGGGAGGAAGGTCATTTTATTATTCCTTTTGTTAGGATTTTTGTTTTTGAACTTTCTAAGACGTTCTATAACATCTGGACAGATAATTCCAAAAATCTTAAGTGTGTAGCTTAATAAATTTCACAAAATGAACACATCTGTGTAACCAACACCCAGAGCAAGAAAAGAGCATGACGGCACCTTAAAATCCACACCCCAGAAGGCTTCCTTCTGTCCCTGTCCTAATCAAGGTCAACCACTCTCCTGACTTAATAGCACAGAAGAGCTGTGCCTCTTTTGCACCATGGAGCCATACAACATGTACTCTTGTGGGTGGATTCCTTCACTCAACACTTATAGCGAGATACTTTAGTACACATAATCAGGTGTACTGAACTAAAATTAGTAATCAGACCTAAAATCATAACCGATCTAGAAAGCAATGTAAAG
Organism: Chaetophractus vellerosus; assembly: GCA_004027955.1. Classification (NCBI taxonomy): domain Eukaryota; kingdom Metazoa; phylum Chordata; class Mammalia; order Cingulata; family Chlamyphoridae; genus Chaetophractus; species Chaetophractus vellerosus. The sequence goes on along the minus strand of PVKH010047666.1, from coordinate 9,800 downwards.
AGGAACTTTATACCAGATAGATCTGTTTTCAAAAGCAAAACTATAGTATTCATGAATACAGAAAAATGACTACATGAAGCAACTAATTACTTCTTTTAAGATTCCTGAAAAAGAACAATAAAGTAAATGAAAATAAAGTTGAAAGGGGGAGCTAATTAATGAACTAGGAATCAAAAAAAAAAAACACTGTAAAGGAAGATTAAAGTCAAGTTTTGATTCTTTGAGAAGAAAGATGAAAAGATCATTGTGAGAGAAGACAGCTGTCAGAAATCAGGCTAAAGAAAAATAGAGAGAAAGCAAAAACATAGAGATTAGGAATAAGACAAAAAAGATTAAAATCATTGTAAGACAATATTATATGCAACTCTATGACCAAAAAAAAGGGGGGGGGGGTATCACAGAGGAAATGGATAGCTTCTTAGAAAGTCAAAAATAATCAAAAGGAATCCCTCCACCAAGGTAGAAAATATGATTAGGGAAGTTTCTTTAGAAGAGATTGGCATTTAAAAGATCCTAGGTATACCCAGCCTATCTCCTATAATGTTTCTGTGATTTTCCATTCTGGTTGTCCTCACAAAAGAGGAAATCTAAGTTTTTGTGACTTGTATTTTATGGCTTCTGATCCTCAACACATTTTATTCAGAGGGCTCAGGAATTATCTGTTCTGTTCCATTATGTGTTCTGAGCACTGCCTAAATTTTATGGTAAGCATGTTGGTTCAGGTTTCCTATATCCACCTTTTTAAAAGTCTTTGTCAAGAAAATATTTGCCTGTAAATTAAACCCTTTATGCTGAAGGAAGGGCATGATTAATAAAGACACACTACAGGGATTAAAAAGGCAAGAAAAGATCCTAGTGCCAGACAGTTTCACAGCTAAAAGCTAATAACCTTTCAAAGAACACATACTACCGATGACAGGCTGGTTAGACCACGGATCAGCAAACTATGGCCTGCTGCCTATTTTAGTTTGGCCTGTAAATGGTTTTTACAATTTTAAATAGTTGAAAATGATTAAAAGAAGAATATTTAAAGCACATGAAGACTGTAGGAAAATCAAGTTTTAGTATCCATAAATGAAGAAAAATAATTTCATTCATGAATAAATAGTAATTTTAATTCTAATATTATTTAATCAAATCCAGCAGGATTTCAAAAAATGATACCCTAAGGCTCACATACTATGGCCAAATAGGGTTTATTCATGAACTTAAATAAATAGATATCCTGATACTGAAAAATTATTATCTTATCAATAAATTAAAGGACACTACAGCATGATTTTTATCTCTTTTGATAAAATTCAGCAATCAGTCCTAATTTTTTGAAAAGCTAGGTAAAATAAGAATAGAAGGATACAATTTACATATACGAAAACTCAACTGACCACAGGACACAGCACCTTAAGGTTTCTATGAAGGAGGAGTAAAAATTCACACTGAGAAAACATGCTGAGAGGAATAAACAACCAGAATAGAGGAAAAGACAAAAAGCTGAGATAAAAAGTGAACTGTGTGAGACAACAACAACAACAACAACAAAAACAAAGGAAAATTTCAGTAGCACTGAAAGGTTAAAAAACAGAACAACACCAAAGAGAACAAAATTAGTCACCTGGAGGAAACACTGAGAAACAAAATGTAGAGACAGAGATAAGACTATGGACAGAGAAGAGGGCAACACGGAGATGAGGGACTAGCAGGATTCTCCAGAAAGGAACTAGGAAGCTGAAACTGTGCAAAAACAGAAACCAAACTTGCACCCACATAATACTTCTCTCGGTTTTAAAAAGACCTATATATGCCGATTAAAAATACTCTTGGTGCCAACTGAATTTCCTAATTCAGAGTTTTTTAGATTTTTTAAAATGTAATATGGCATATCGGCTCTAACACCTCAGTGTTATAAAGTGTTATATTTCTGTAGCAAAACATATGAATACTCATACGACATTGGATAAATAAACACTGTGACTAGAGATTCAGAAATGTTTTAACCAAGTTTTTATTCGTATGAAATGACAGCACTGACACTGGAACAATGACACTGGAAGACAGCATCGAATACGCAAGGCTTTGGAGCCTATACCACCTACATGCCTTTCTTTAAAGAAATGAGTGATTTGAAGTGTTCAGCTAACAGGCAAGTACATAATTAGGAGGTCAAGACTGGAGAAACTGTGGTATATCAAGGCCTCACTGAAGTCTCCCCATAAATATTTATTATAGTAGGTGGTTTTAGAAGAAGCAATAATTTTAGAGACTTTTATTAGATTTATTCTTCTATAGCCTATTAGGTCTGTTTCACACTTCACTAATTTAAGCAAGAGGTCTCAACCACTGTTGTCTGACTATTCTATAAAAGCAAGCTTATGTTTGCCTAAATGGAGAATGTAAGTCCCATTTTGAGTTTAGATTTATCCAAGATTAAGAAATAAGACAGTGGAGTAATAATAAAGAGCACTGGCATTCCTGGAGTACAAGTGAAGACAGGGCAGGTAGGGGTGAGAAGAGATAAGGGGCCTGACTTGTCATGGTAAGAGACTGGCAGGATTGTAAGCAGGGCAGACACACATACAGTCAGAATGATTTGAAAGAGCTGAGACTCGAGGCAGAGCCATGGAAACACCCAAACGAGAGATGGGAAAAGCTGAACTAGATTTGTAATGATGGACAGTGGAGGCAGATAGAAGATATATTTTGAAGATATAATTGTCATGTCTTGGTGGTTTATTGCATTTATGAGAATGAATCAAGGAAATTGTAAATACTATTGGTATTTAGTTTCCATAGAGGATATTTAAAAGACTGACGAAAAGTTTGTATAAAATTTCTTTCATATGTACAATTTTGAATTGGTGGTACAAAGCATGGATCTGTATAACACAGGAAATCGAGTGGTAGAAGACTGTGGTTACAGAACAAATATGAGAACGTTCTCTCTTGAACTGTAACAAATATATAACATTAATATAAGGGTGTGAATACTTGGTGGGTTGGGGGGGGATACACCTAATGTAAGATATGGGCTACAGTTAGTAGAATTAATAGCAGTAATATATTGCCAATGTTCTTCCATAGTTTGTAACAAATGTTTGACAACAATGCAAGGTGGTGGTGGTGGGATGATGTATGGGAGCCCTGTATGATGATAAGCATGTTTGTTTCGTAAGTTCACAGCTTTTATTATACAAAACCTAGAAGGGAACATTTAAGGACTTTCTGGGGAAATGGAAATGTTTTGTATCTTAAGTATGTAAGTGTATCCATAGTCAAAAGTCAACAGATAAGTTTTTGCATTTCAATGTATATATATCAATATTACCTTGAAAAATACTGAATATAAAATAACATTAATAATGTAGTGAAAGATGGCAAGAGGTGGAGGCAGAGATGAAACAAGAACAGGAGAATATTGAAAATGTTTAAGCTTAGTGATAGACACACAGAGGGGTCATTATACTATTGTTTCCTATGTATATATTTAATTTTTCTATAATAAAAGAGTTTAAAAACAGCCAGGCTCAGTCACAGGATATAAAGAATGCTTCACAGAGACTGATATTTACATTTTGTTTATGAATCCAGATCTAGGACCTCACAGATAGGGAATTACCTGATTATAAAGATTACACAGACCTAGCAAGATAGTTATATGAGGATCCCCATGAAAGCTCTGATTAAGATTTTGTGGGGATGCAATTAAGCTAAATTCAACTAATCCAGAAATCAGTCTCCAACTTCACCAAAATCAGCAATGGTCACTGTAAACAGAACACCATAGGGGCCGGCTCGATAGCCCAGTGGATAGGGCACCGGCATACCACATGGGAGGCCCCGGGTTCAGTTCCCGGGGACCTCTCCTAGCGGGTAGACCGCCTTGAGAATGGCAAGCCGCCATGGGCGGGCCAGAGCCGCTGTGGGCAGGGCAAAAAGCTGCCACGGACAGGGCAAAAGCCGCACGGGCAGGGCAGGTCGCCTGCGAATGGAGCGCAGCCAGCCACCCGCGAACTGAGAGCCAGCCCGTGAATGGAAGCAGAAGCCGCCCACAAGCGGGGAAAGCCACACCTGCGCAGTGACCACTCTCGGCGCTTCGCTGCAGCAGGCGGGAAGGGAGATATGTAATAAAATAACTAAATCTTTAAAAAAAAAACACAAAACAAAACAGAACACCATAATGGTGAACAATGTTTAATGGAGTGTGTGTGTATATACATGATTAATAAATGTATGGGAAGTAAAAGTTTTTGTCCCACTACCACTTCATCCTAAGCATTCCTTTCCAAGGTCTCACATTTGCAGAAATAATTTTTGGCCTTTTATTTGGTGCCATGTACAGGGCTACATACTAGATATAAAAATATGAACAATATTGTAGGTAGTTCCTGCCCTCAAATGAGGAGAGAGAGGCATGTAGATGAGGAAATAAAATCCTACAGGGAGAATATGCAAAACTTAATAAATCACATAAAGTTTATATGAGAACTTAAAGGATGGTGGAGCTGATGAGCTGAAATAGGAAGAACTTCAAGGATGAGCTTCACACTTTGGAGGATGAATAAGAGTTGTGTAGATAGGAAAAGTTTTAAAGGGTATTCCAAACAAAGGAAACAGAATATGTAAAGGTTCAAATGTGTAACAAACAAACAAACAAACCAAGTTTTTAAAAGGAAAGAAGGAGCACTGTAAATGGCAATCCTGGAAACTGAAGCTGGTAGCTGCAGAGTGGTGAAGGGCAGAACTGGGCACAGACAAGGCAGGAGCCCAGGGTCAGGAGGGGTATTACGGCAACATCAAAGTCTTCGATCTCTACTCTGTAAGCATCAGGATGTCACTTAACTTATAGCTGACACAGTACCTGAGTACATCTGCATTTTAGAAACAAAATCCTAGCAGTGGCATGGAAGACAAACAGATTAGGGTTAGAGATGAAGCTAGAATCCAGAGGAAAGTATCTCTCTTCACTTAATAATACTTCATTTATATACACAAATATACACAAATCCTATATACTATGTACTTTCAGGAATGTTCATGTTACAAAAAGCAAAACATCTATTATGGTGGGATTTGACCTCTAGCATGAAAAAAAAAAAAGAACTTTAGCAGGTGGCTGAAATTGTTAACTCTCTTTTATCTTGGGTTTATGCTTCTTACTCATATAAAATGACAATAAATTGTGCTTTCATATAATCTCACCTTCCGTTGTACAGATCCCATTCTCACCGATTTTGCATCCACAGACTGGTAAGTAAGCCATAGGCCTGTATCTACATGCTGTATGTAGCATATCGAGTCACCATATTTTATTTCAGATGTTCCCATGCCATCTACTTCTTTTCTCACCCCTACATCCAACTTTTCCTAAGGAGAGAGAGAGCAAAAAAAGAAAAAAAAATCAAACATTTAAAAAGCATTTCTATATATCAAAGAATCTTGCCTGGTTGTAAATATGCACTTGGGAAAAAAATCAGCCCTCTAAACACTCTTGAAATAATAGTTGAATTGTCTATTCCAGCAGCTCAAAATCTACTGAAAAAAAAATTTTTTTAAAGATTTATTTTTTTTATTTATTACATACCACCCCCCCGCTTGTTCTTGCTGTGTTCATTCTTGCATTCTTCCGTGTCTGCTTGTCCTCCCTCCCATGCGGCGACCTGCACAGTCAGCTCACCGCACGGCAGCCTGCCTGCTCGTGGGGGCTTGCATACACGCGGCGGCTTTGCCCTGCCCGCGGCGGCTTGCCTTCCCAAGGCAGTCTGTCCGCTTGAGGAGGCCCCAGGAACTGAACCCGGGGCCTCCTATGTGGCAAACCGGCGCCCTACCAACTGGGCTACAGCCGGCCCCTTTCTACTGAAAATTGATGTGGGAAAACCATAAAAATAAATACCTTCTTAAATTATTCACAACAGTAGAAAATCATTTGTTCATAACAAATAATTTTATATTGCTTAATGACAAGCTCCAAATAAGAGATCTTAAAATTAGTAGTTTAGGTTAAATATTCTTTCCCAATTTTTTTTCATTGGCAGGAAGTGGAGAGAGTAAGATTTAGATCCAGTTGAGTCCAACCTTTGCCACTTAAGACCTCTGAGACCTTGGGACAAGTTAGTTAAACCTATTTTAAGTCTCAGTTTTCTTATCTGTAAATAACATTTAAAAAAAAGTACTTCCCCTATAAGAACAGAGAAAATGGAATAATGCATGTAAAGCTTTCAGCCTAATTCCCTGATAAAATAAACACTAATAAATTTTAGCGATTTTGACCATGATGATGGTGGTGATGATGTTGATGAGGCTGTTAATGATAACGATCATTTCTTTTGAACTAGTCAAAGCTATAATCCACTGTCCCCTGGCACAATTTCCAACCTGGACTCCAGAGGTATTCATTCCTAAAGGGTGACCATGCCAGAGCATCCGCTGCTATGGTCAAGCAATCAATCCTCTGATACCAACTAGGTATTTCATTCAAATAACTATTTATTTTGATGTTTCATCCTCCAACATATGCCCTTTCAATTTTTTCCTCTCATGCTTATTTCTCATCTTAAAGAATTCGTTATGTCTAGAAGTTCAGTGCAGTCCATGAAACAATGGAAAAAAATCTAATGTTCTTTTGCTTTCAGTACCTCTTTCTGTGGTTTCTTATTATTCTTCTCCCTGGTCTAACTTTTCTTGTTATATTTTACTTTAAATGTTCTCTGTGTCTTTGGTTATTTGACTGTTGTTTGAAATTAGTAATAATGAGTTAAACAAATGGTTTTGAAGATTAGATTGGAGTGCAATTTGTCCATTAGATGAAAAGGAACAATTCAAATAAAGCAAAATTCTGACAGATTGTCCATGTCATCTGTATGCTGTACTAATGATTAATGACCTGAAAATGATTATGAACACTCTATCAACAATTGAAAATTAACATTAAAATGAGGAGAAATTCTCAATACAAATAATTCAAGGTAATCCAAGTAAATGAATGCAATGATAAATTAAGTTAATTTAAATGTTATGCAAATAATTTGAAACACTATTCCAAGAATCTGCAATAAAGCAGATAATAAACCATTCCAATTTCATTCTATCAAATGAGATGAACAACTAATCTATTTATACCAACATAATTCAATTCTAAGGAAAAAACAAAATATTTATTTCATCAGAATTTCATCAGAATAAAAAAATAAGCCTCTAATATTCATTCTGTCTTTTGCTTTATGCAAGGAAATTAGTTTTTAGTTATTTACAGGCTTGTGAATTATGTTTTGAGAAGTCACAATTATTAATTGTAAAGTTATGTGCTTTTTTTGCTTCTTTATTGAAGTGGTTCATATCACTCTCTGGACTAGAAGTTTTAACTGAGAAATTTCAGGATGATTCTGCTTTAGTGATTACTCTGAACTTCACCTCAGGTAGGAACTGCTGAAGTGACATAATAAAAAGAAGTGGGATCATTTGCTACGAAAGAATGAACGCCAATCATATTCTTTCCTTTTATTTCCTGTCATTTTCTGTGGTTCAGAGAAATTCAGGTGAAAACAATCTGGATGCTTTGGCTGATCATAAACATGCCAAGCCAAGAGTGTGACATCTAACAGAAAATTATCCTGTATTGCTAGAATTAAAGATTCCTGACTAGGGGCAGTAATAATCTTACTAAACCTCTGTATTAGTTGAATTACATCTAAATTAATGGTTTTAATTGTGGCATCATCTTCAATTTGTTTTTCCTTTGGAGGTGTTTCAAGTATTGGGAAATGGTGGAGTAGTTTAGTTGGATTAATCCTTCCATAGGTAACAATTATAAAATCTGGACAAAATATTTTTGAGCATCTGCTTGAAAGCTAGTGAGAGTCACCGAAAGCAGGGAGACACTGGAGGTTGACATCTCATGAAAGACAAATGGTAACCTGTGAGAGTTGTGGCCATTTGCCCCAGGGCATGTCCTGCCCCAACTGCCTACAGCTCAGGCAGAGAAGAGAGTGTAGCCTTGCACACCTGAGGTATCAAGAGGATAGAGCTCAGACCTCACAGGCAGCCAAAAGGATAGGTCAGCTAATTCTTCATCTACGAGGTAGCTTTAAAAACCTGCTTATAAAATTCAACCAAGTTCTTGCTGGTAACTTAATCAAGCATACTCAGGGAAGGCAGCAGGAGGAAGCGGAAATATAATCAACTGCCCATGACAGAAGAGAGAAACTGGAATCTCACTTGAGCAAATTTAACTGCCTGACAAAGCCAAAATCACTCTTTAGGAAAACTTTGCAACATATTTCTAATATCCAGTGCATAGTCAAAAATAAATAGATATGACAAAACAAGAAAATATGACTGAAACTAAAGAAACAAATAAGCAGGAAATAGAAAATGACCACACAAAAAAATTTATCATTAACAGAAAAGGACTTAGAAGTAACTATGATAAAAATGAAATACATTCAAGGGCATAAAGGAAAATATGTGCATAATGACTAAAGATATGAGGAATCGCAGCCATGAAATAAATAAAAGTAATAAAACGAAAATAACAATTGAAAAACAAACTTCAGTAGATGGACTTAGATTAGAATTGTAGAACAAAGAGCCAATGTAGTTGAAAATAGAAATTTTTCAATCTGAAGAGCATAAATTTTTAAAAAATCAAAAATAAGAAAAATAGAGCCTCAGAGACCTGTGATATAATATCAAGCAATCTAATACAAGTATAATTGGAGTTGCAGAGAGAGAGGTAAGGAAGAGAATATAAAGCAGAGAAAAATACCTGCAAAAATAATGGCCCCAAACTTTTTAGCTTTGCTAAAGATATTTTAACTTAAAAGAATCTCAAAACATCCCAAGCAGGATGAACAAAAATAAAACCACACCTAGGCATTTCTTAAGACAACTACTAAAATGCAAAAATAAAGAGAAAATCTTGAAAGCAGTCAGAAAAAAAGACAATACCTACAGGAAAATAATAACACAAATGATGGCAAATTTTCCATAAAAAACAATGGACATCAGAAGAGAATGAATTGATGCAGTAGTTTCAAAATATGTCCAAAAATTCTTTGACAGTACTCTCTTCAAAAGCGGGAATCTAATTTTCTTTACCTTGTAAAGGACCAGGTTTAGTGACAAGCTTATAAAGAAGAGAATGCGGAGGAAATGGCAATGAATGAGTCTGGACACTAGATAGTAAAAGATATTCTTCTTTCTTGATTTCTCTCTGTTGGAGCAGCTTACTCTGAAAGAAGCTACCACGTCAAGAAAATGCTCAAGATGCTCAAGCAGACCTGTAGCAAGGAACAGAGTTTTATGCCAACAGTAGCACAGACTTACCAGCCATAGGAGTGAGGCATCCTATAAATGGATCCTCTAGTCCAGGGGTCAGGAAACTGCAGCCCTCTGCCCAAACTTGCCCTGATGCCTGTTTTTTTCTGTCCCATGAGCTAATTAGTGATTTTCACATTTTAAATGGTAGTACAAAATTCAAAGGAAAAATATTTTGCAACATATGAAAAATTCATAGAAGCCCATAAATAATGTTTATTAGAGCACAGCTATGATCAATTACTTATGTATTGTTTATGGCTGATTTCACAATACAATGGCAGAGGTGAGTAGTTACAGTAGAGAATGTATGGCCCCAAAACTGTTTACTATCTGGCCCTTTAAAGAAAAAGTTTGCTGACCCCTGCTCTAATCCTCGTTAAGGCAGCAGATGTCTGCAGCCCTGAACAATATCTTGAACATAGCCTCTTAAAAGTCTCCAAGCCAGAGCATCCAGCTCAACCACTCCAGAATTCCTGACTCAGAAAAAC
>PVKH010047665.1:0-10277 GCA_004027955.1 Chaetophractus vellerosus | reverse complement strand
GCTTTACTGCTGAACTCTGCAAAAGGCGCCTTCAAATAAATATTTCAAACCTTCATATGAATATTTTAAGCATGACAACTACACATAAACACACAGCCAAAGTGCTCAAATCCACTCAAGAAAGACTATTAAGTCATCAACTTGCTCCTGACAGGATCCACTGAATATGGCAACAGTGAGAAGTCAGGAGACAGTTGGAATCATTTCAAGACTGCTAATTTAACTTGTCTTAAAACCAACCAATGCTCAACGTGTCATCATCAATGTCATCTCATCGCAGTCTGAAAAGCCTTCGACCTAAAGCAAAAAGGTCCCCAAGTGCCACCCTTCTTGTCTACTGGTTGAAAATCTAATTGGTTCTGCTGACAGGCTTGGGAATTGGTAGGAAGGCTGTTCAGTTAATCTCCAAGGGCCAGCAAAGAGCTCAGTATCCATCTCTGAGCTTTGCTCCCTGGCTGTCGTAAAATGACTCTGATGGCAGTGCAAGCTCTTATGCTTCAGCTGTCTTCTGACTTCTGTTAAGTCAAATTCAATAAAGTTTGTCACTCAATAATCTGAGAGCTACCCAACAAAACCTCTTTGATCAATAACAGCTTGCCTGCTTGCACTTGGGAAGGTGACCTATTAAAGATTAAAAACACACCTGCTGCTTGAAGCAGAGAACATCTTTTTATACTTTTAAATGAAAATTCATCCATTAAAAGCAGTTTTGCTATTAGAAGTGTATATAAAGCATTGCATGGGAGAAACAGGAATGAGATAAAAAGAACAGCTCAGATACGATGCTTTCTTGATGTCTGAATAAAGAAAAGTTTGATACTTGTGTTTTTCTGCTATATATGGCTCTCATATAAGCCACCTTTATCCCATCTTTGCATTTCAGTATCACACACTTATTTATTTGTTGCCTGTGTACCAACGAAGTATTGATATTGTAACATTAATTCAATCATCAATCAAAACAAAGTAATCCATTGTCCTATGTCATCTACCTTCCTGCAGAAAATCATGACTGCTCATTCAGGGAAAATGCATTGTATTCTTTAAAGCTACAACACTCTTTTTATTGAAGCAATTTTCACCACCCACCCACATACATCAGGTAAGGCTGTGACCTAGTGGAACTCCAAGTCAACTTTGAAGCTACTTTGAAACACAGCTCAGGGAGCCAAGGGAACAATATAAAGTATTGGGAAAAATTAGAGAAACGTTTGTATTTATATCCTACACTCAGGCCTTCCATCTTGAAGATTAAAATGCCATAGTAATAAAGAATTCCCCAAATAATTAAATTACAAAACAGCTAATAAAGATTTTTTTTTTTTAAGAAAATGACAGCTGGATAACTCTTTTTACTTTTTTTCCAAGAACAGAGGACAGTTTACCCTGGGTCTTCTGTTACCCTAAAGTGTGTATGTTAGATGCATTTTGTTTTTAATTCCACAATCATTGAGGTGTATCCTCATATTACAAAGCGAATTATATAAATGGAATAAGGTTAAAAAAAACTTCTACAGAGTCACAGTTATGGGTAATATTAACAAAAGATTCTATTAGAATGTGAGTTTGGGTGTCCTGATTGTCAGCTGCTCTCGCCGGGTAGCAGATGAGTTTCTCTGTAGAGACAAATGTGTCCGTCTCTGAATGTACATATATCAGTCTCTTCTGTGGGTATTTTCCGTCAAGCTTAAACATGTTTATTTTGTGAGGCATTAATTTTCTCCCATGACATTCATGGCATTATCACACAGGACACATGTGACAAGGAGATATGGATTACATCTCCAACAGCCCCTAATAATTTCATCATAGTCTCTTTGAACTCTGCAGCATTTTCCTGATCTGAATTAATCACTTCTCCCCATTATTGGCCATTATCTCCTTGGTTTTATGGTTCATATTTGAAATGTCTTCATCAAAGCAGCTGCATACAGAAACATGAGTTCGTTTCTGCTTTCATTTCTTTTCTTCTGATTTGTGTGATATGCATAGATCAAGGTTTTTAACTCCTGTGTGCAGCAACACACAAAGTCCAGAAAGGCCAACCTAATCTAATTAAGCTTTTCCAACTAAAATAAGGCAATTCTTCATGTCAGTTGAACCCCAGGATGAGGTGACTCATTTCAGAGGATATCTTAGTTTGCTCAAATGTATAGTTATAATGAGGGTGAGCTGAGGATAAGGAACATCACTGCTTGTGATCAAGAAATCATCACCTTTTCTGGCGAATCAAAAAAAAATATTGTTGAAGCTTGTTCTATTAGTGTATATATGATCCACTGGCCTGTGATAGAAAAGCTTGAAGCCATCAAAGTCAAATGACGATAGTAAAAAAAAAACTATGTGGGTCATGGAATGTTAGAATTAGACAACAACAACAAAAAGAAGTAGTCACTAGAGCTCTTCTTGTATGGGGAATGATTGCTTGTTGATAAATGCACATTTCTTAAAGGTCTAAAACAAGTCTGCATGTGGTGATGTATCTCAGGGTATGTTTGTAAAAACACATTATAGCACTTTTTAAATAATGACAAAAATTGAGGAGGACCACATTATCCTCTTTAGTCTTTATGCTAAGGATTCCCAAATTTATACACCCTGCCCAGACCCTGCCATTTCCCCTCACACATAATATGCCCCAAACCATATCCATCACCATACCTACAAGCCTCCAAAAGTTTCTATCTCTCAGTGAATAACATCACTATCCATCCAGGTGCCCAAGGCAGAAACCTAGGAATCAACTTAAGTTTTAACTTTCCCTTGATTCCCACATCCAAGCAATCACCAAGTTCTACTGATTTTTTTTTCCTTCTAAATCTCTCTCAATTTGTCCACTTTTCTCCATTCTCTTAGTCACAGCCCTAGCTCAGGTGCTAATCATCATTCACCTTGATTACTGCTCTACCCCAAGCGGTCTCCCTAACTTTGGGCTAGCATCTCTCCAATTTATTGCCCATATGGCAGCCAGATCTGTCACTTCCCTGCTTAAAGTTCTTCAGTTATTTCCTACTGCCATCAAGATAAAAATCAAGCTCCTTAAAATGGTTTGGAAGATCCTTCATGATCTGGTCCCTGTATCCTCTATAGAACCTCTCAGCATGCCTTCACATGCATCCACAATTTACTCTTTTTTTTCTTTTACATCATCAGTCTGTTATCACTATCCCTTATGTGCCACTACTACTTATCTGCTTACTACTATCCTAGTATCACCAGTCTACTACTACTGCTACTAGTCCTAGTAGCGGGCTGATATCCTAGTATCAGTCTGCAACTACTACTTATCAGCTACTATCACTTTTCTGCTACTACTGTCCTAATCTGCTATTATTCAATGAACACCTACTATTATTCCTTGCTCACTCCAATTCAGCCATCAGGTCTCCTTGCTGTTCTTTGAACCTGCCAGGTGACTTTCATCTCAGGGAGTTTGCATTTGGTACTCTTTCTGCCTGGAACATTTTAGAGTTGACGGGGCTTGCTTGCCTTGTTTTTCTCCACTGCACTTATTGCCATCTGTTATATTCTATTATTTTATCTATTTATTTTCTGCTTATCTTTCCCATAAGAAAATAGGCTCCATGAAGGTAGAGATTTTCGTCTGTTTGGTTCTCTGGCTTATCTCCAGCATTTTGAATGGGCCTGGCAAATAGTAAGTGTTCAATGAATATTTGTTAAATGGATAAAAGAATGTCATGCACCCTTTTCCCAGTCACACTATTACCATTGTTGATTTACTTCTCTGTCTCTTTACTAGACAGGGACTATATTTTAGTCAACTTTGTGTCCCTAGCACTTAACACGGTCCTGGCACAGTGAAGTCACTCAAGTTTCCCAAACCCATGTCACACTTTCCCAGTGAAACACTTGTTCATGCTGTTCCCTTTGCCAAAATGTCCTCTCATTTTTTCACCTTCAATATCTAGTTCACATGCCACCTTTAAAAATCCATGGCTTTTTCTTACTCAAAAGTATTTTAATTGAAAAGGAAGGATGGGGAAAAAGAAGAGCATCATACATTTTGGGGAAACAGACTATTGTATAACCCCTAACACACTTTGCAGTTCTTTCTTTTATAGACCTTCCCATATTCTGCCTTAGATTATGATTATGTTTATGTCTTACCATTCCTATAGAATCATGGGGCTTTTCAGATTATCATGTAATCAAACATCCTCATTCTACAAATGAGATGGAACTGAGAACCAAGGGGATTACATGACTGGTGACAAATTAGAACACTAAATGCATTCTCCAGTGTCCTTTAAGGAGTCAGATTTCCTGATATGTATGACAGCCCACCATTTATTTGTATGACCTTGGAAAATTGCTTAATCTCTCTATACCTCAGTTTTCTCATCTTAAAAGAGAGAAAATAAACTAAAGATATGAGATTAAATGAGATGATACATGAGAAGTGCTTAGAACACAATGCCTGGCTTCTAGTAAGTGCTCAATAAATGTCAGTCATTGTTATAATTATTCCTACTAAGTCATCTGTAAGCCCCTTGAGAGCAGAGGATGTGACTTATTCATTCTTTTATTCCTGATGAGTTAAGCACAGTGCTTTGTATATGGTGATATTAAAAGTATTTTAAAACGCTTGTAGAATGGGGTCCTGACCAATGAGAATGGATGCTGGCCCTGACACTAGATTAGGGTCCTGAAGGTCTCCTGCTGTGCCACGCATTTTCCTTTTATTTGCTGGATCATATGGAGATTTGGAGGTGTCAAGAGGAGGACTTGGGACTTCTAGAACACTAGAATTGGGGTATGGCACTAGGGCAATGCTTTTTCCCAACCTGTATAGAAATATTTCAATATTTTAACAACCGGTATTTTTGTTCTGCTGTGCATTAGCTGGACTGAACTGCATTCAGTAGGCACTCAAACGCTAATTGCCTAAATTAAAAATAAAGGCAAGAGTTAAAATTTCTTATATTGCTTCCAAACAGTCTCATTAATATCTTATGTAAATTTAAGAGAAAAAACATGGATTCTTTACATCCTTACAATCATCCATCTTTACCTTTTCACCATTACCCTTAGTGCCATATAATATATTTGGAAAAAAATTTTATGCAGGCAATAGAGATAGATTGGCCAAGAAGATCTATTCATATAGAGAGGAAAGCTTGATTTAGGCTTTAAAACGCAATGAAGTTAATGAGTGAGAAAGAGCGAAAGACAGAAAGCAAGTAAGACAGAGTGTTTGAAAAGTAAGGTCAGCAACAATGAAAATAGTTTTATTGGTGATCAAATCAATGAATTTAACATTACTTACAAACCCTGCCATGATCTCAAAAAACATGTTATTTAATTAAGTTTGAGTTTAAACTACTGCCCTTAACCAATGAATGTTGTTTGGGGTAGACTGGTCCAGTTACAAGTAAGCCACTTTCTAAACATGGACCTTATTATGAAATATAACTAATAAAGTATTGTGTTGTACTCCCAAAGCTGCATAAGTACTGAATAAGTATTTGGTCCTAAGATATATTTATAACTGTAATATTATTCCATGTAAGAGGAAATTACTACCACTAAAATTTTTATTCTAATCAGTACTTCCTCAAAGTTAACTTTCCTCTTTGCTTTTTCAAAGTACTGCATGTAGTCAATAAATACATCATTTCTGACAACTAAAGCTATGGTGATGAATATGATGTTATCTTTATTGATTGGCAGAGGAGATAGACATTTTCTGGAAAACTTTATCAATAACATGTATTCACATCCATTCCTCTTAAAAATGGCATACATGCTGGTTATTCTATTTCCTGAATGATTATTCCCATGAATTAACTTTCCCTTTTATCTAGTATTATCTGTTTTTTAATTATTCTAATGACAATAGCATACTGTAAGGTTTCAAACACAATTCTAGATAATAAAAATTAAATGAAAGCCTTTTAAAATTATGTATAGTACTTTTGAGGAATCATGTATATAGTTTACTTGAAAGTTAACTAGACTTACAGTGCTAAAGAATGATTTAAACTCCCTTTGGGTGCTTTAGAAGATGAGTTTTCAAAATTAAAACTGCTAGGTATAGTGTAACTTACTTTGCAATTTCTTCATTTTTCACTATTAATTTTAGTCAAAATTGCTACATATTCTCTTTAAAGTATCTAAAACAGATTCTTTAAATAGATTCAGCCTACCCATGGAAGAGTTCAGCCTCAGATAACATCCTAGGGACCATTTCTCTTCCTAACCTCCTCCCTCTTTGCCCTACTATCTGTACCTATTCCTTACTTTGCTCACTAGCCCTGTTTCTTGGACCCAATTTGTTAAGTGTTCCGTAGCTCTAAGCCTACTGCTAAGAACCGTATCTGCATCTGCGCTTCATCACTTTAGGGGTATTAGAAAATTCAGTTCAGTTTTATTCTTATGTGTCAGGATTCTCAACATAGACCAGCTTCAAAGGTCCAGGAATCCCCAAAATTATGTGTAAAATTCTCTATGCAAATACAAATATTATTCTGGGGAAAGGGTTTCATAGCTTTCATCAATTCTCAATAGAATCCCCAACACAGAAAGAACCATTGTCTTTTAAACAACTATATTTGTGGTTTTATTCCACCTTCACTTAAACAAGAGGATGTAATTGGGGCTTACTACTTAGTTGCTATTTTTACTTTGCCATATTTTAACAATTATGTCACAAGGGTAGCCTGCTGATTTAAGAGAAATGGTTATACTATTTTGGTTGGACCGACTGTTTTTGTCCATCGGAATTGTAGATTTTAGTAATTTGGGGGTATTTTCTAGTGTAAAACACAAATATAGAGGAAGCTTATTTGGGAGAAGGTCATTAACATCACTCCACATGGCAAAATTACCACTTCCCCAAAAGAAGAGGCCCCAGATTTCCTCAGATACCCGTTGGCGCTTATTCTTGGCCTCATTCTGCTTCCTACAGACTTTATCATCCCAAATCCATTAATGCTTAATGAAATATCTTTCATAATTTAGCTCTTATAATATGCCTTTTCTCCCTAAACTAGACTATAAGTTCCCAGGGGCCACTTTAAATTTTTCTTTCTCCCTCAGAGACTAGATAATGCAATGGCAGGTAGAGAGTCAATAAATCCCCATGGAATAAACACATCTCCCTAGCCAGAAACATACCCTCATCTCTAACCTAATTTTTGTGTGTAAAATAAGCCTGCTTTCTTAATGGGGAAAGAGAGGTCATTATTTTCTGTGACCTTTTTGTTTTCTTGATAGTCAACATCTTAACTCAGATGACTTAGAAAGTCAACTAGGTGTACTGCACTTTACATAGCAACTTTCTCATGAGGGTCTTGGGTAAATAGACTGTTGTTTGTGGATTTCAATCTTTTTCCACTCTAGCACATCTGATGGATGTTTTATGATTCCATCAGTAACTGTGGTTCACTACAGCAGTAATTCTCAATTCAGCAGGGATGGAGAGAAGAAAGGGAGGAGAGGATAAAAGTCCTAAGGGTGATTCTGATCCACCCCTCTGGAAACGAGCCCTTTCTTCCCTGTTACGCCCCAGCAAACAGAGAAACACTAAGTTAGAACAGTTAGAAGGAGATTAGGCCAGAAAAAGAAATTTTATAATTTCAGAAACCAAATTCTATAAAATTACAGTCATAAGAACTTACTAATTAAGAATTTATGAACATATTAGGAGTCACTCGCTGAAACTATCACTCACAGGCCTTAAAATGGTGTTAGTACACCTCAGTCCTACTCTATGCCACTCACAAGAAGAAGCTAAAAATTTAAATTGATTAATCTTTTCAAAGTCTAGGAACAAGTGGGAAAGGACTCTCTTTATATGTAACTTTCTCTTCTAAAATACCTGCAGATGTGATGGTTATGGCAAGACAGAAAGTTAGATTTTGGGATTGGACTTCACCTAAATAGAGACATGAAGGCATGTTGGGATTTGCTTTCAAAGTAAAAGATGAAAGAATCTAAAAATAAAATATTGAAACTAACAGTTGAGAGACACCTGCTCACCAAGGAGGCACAATCAGCAAAATCCAAAATATGGGAAATTCTACAGGACAAATGACTCAGTTTCTTTCACAAATGATTGGCAAAAAAATAAAAGTGGGAGGGGGAGAAAAACCTGTGTTCAAAATATTAAGGAAACATTAATCAAATGCAATGTGTGGACTCTGTTTGGAACCAGATTCAAACTAGAAAAAAAATATGAGACAATCAGAAGGGAAGGAAATTTGAGCTCTTTGTATATGTGGCAGTATTAAAGAAATATTGTTTAGATGTATTACTGGCATAAATTTATGGGTAAAAGTATTTAAAGACGAAATTATATGGTATCTGGGATGTGATTTTACATAATCTAATCGTTGGGGGAGGGTGAGATAAATGAAATCAGATCAGCCAGGCTTTGAATACTGAAGATGGTGATGGGTACTTTGGGATCAATATACTACTATCTTTACTTTTGAGGATGTTTTAAAATTTTCACAAAAAAAGTTTTTAAAAATAAAAATAAAATATTGAGCATATACATGGTAATATAATTTGGACAAAAGGGAAGATAAGTGAGAATACTTTCAAATTATAGCTACTTACATATGTACAAATACAGACTTCATTTAAAATGCCAGTTAGGAGGCTGGCTTGATAGCCCAGTGGATAGGACGCTGGCATACCACATGGGAGGCCCCGGGTTTGGTTCCTGGGGACCTCTCCTAGCGGGCAGACCGCCTTGAGAATGGCAAGCTGCCATGGGCGGGCCAGAGCCACCGTGGGCAGGGCAAAAAGCTGCCACGGACAGGGCAAAAGCCGCCACGGGCAGGGCAGGTCGCCCACGAATGGAGTGCAGCCAGCCACCCGCGAACTGAAAGCCGGCCGTGAATGGAAGCAGAAGCCGCCCACAAGCGGGGAAAGCCTCGCCTGCGCAGTGACCAGTCTCGGCGCATCGCCGCAGCGGGGTGGGAAGGGCAGATATGTAATAAAATAAATAAATCTTTAAAAAAAATAAAATAAAATACCAGTTAGGCATCTAATTGCATCAATTACACATTTCTGTACTTAAATCACTATAGCCAAGTGTTTACCTATTTTGATTCTCATTAATGTAAATAAAACACCATATTGGACTAAAAAAAGGTGTCAATAATTCATAGTATTTCTTGTCCTTCCAATAAATTACTGGTAGAATTGACAATAAACAATTCTTGTGTAAATCACTGGAGCTTTTATGTGACTTATTAGAACCCACAATATATGCAAATGTGATACATGCAAGAGCAGCTTAGTGTTCAGTTAAGAAATAAACACAGGTACTGCTGAGTTCAAAAATATTTTTTAAGATTTGTTTATCAATCTTCTTTCCAAAATTTAGCTTCCCAAAGAGGAAAAGTAGAGAATTCTGCACCATTTCCATTGTAAGTTAAATGCTTTTGTTATTAGAGATGATGGAAAACATGAGGAAAATGTTCTCAAGAGTTGGAATGATCTCATCAGCATTACTGGGGCATTCTGGATGTAATCAAAGAGGTAAATGGGAATAAAAAATATTCTTTGACAGATGAGCCTGTCATGTCTTGGGAATTTGCAGCCTGTCTGCACAGAATGAATTTCCTATTGAGGTAAAATGTTCCTTCTGATCATAAAGGAACTGCTACTAAAATAACTTTTGAAACCACAGAACTGTTATAAGAACAGTAAGAGGTGCTGCCTGACAAACTGCAATTTTAATAATGAGCTACTAATACTGACAAACAATTCAGAATCTATATTTGATGGCTGAGTTTCAATGAAAGCCTTAGGATTGTCCCAAAAATGAAAACAAAATAAATCAAAACAAAATGCACTGCTTAGAAACAGCTCCAGTCAACTATTAAACTATGGAAGACGAGACTCTCAGAGTCATTTTAAGGGTCATATAAAGAGCCTTCTCTGGTGCAGCCACTGTAGAAATCAGTTTGGTGGATTCCTCGGAAAGTTGAAAATAGAATTACCATATGATTTGTCAATCCTGCTTCTTGGTTTATATCCAAAAGAATTGAAAGTTGAGACTTGAACAGTATTTGTATACCAATGTTCATAGCAAAAGTATTCATAATACCCAAAAGCAATGCAAGTGTTTATTAACAGATGAGTGGATAAACAAAATGTGGTATATATAGAATGGAATATTATTCAACCATAAAAAGGACTGAAGTTCTGATATATACTTGGAAACTTAAAGCCTTGAGTTCATTCCTTTCTTTAACAGCTATATCTAGCATCTTTAGGAATATCCCACTAACATGATTAAA
>PVKH010047664.1:0-10275 GCA_004027955.1 Chaetophractus vellerosus | reverse complement strand
ATTCACAGCCGGCTCTGCTTCCGTTCACGGGTGGCTGGCTGCGCTCCAATCGCGGGCGACCTGCCCTGCCCGTGGCAGCTTTTTGCCCTGCCCACGGCGGCTCTGGCCCGCCCATAGCAGCTTGCCCTTCTCAAGGCGGTCTGCCCGCTAGGAGAGGTCCCCGGGAACCGAACCCGGGGCCTCCCATGTGGTATACCGGCGCCCTATCCACTGGGCTACGGCCAGCCCCCGAAAGTTCCTCTCTTTAACCCTAATCTCTGCTCATAGAAATTCTTGTATCCATCTTTCCATAAGAACCAAATAAAACATTTATTGTATAAGGAATTTCATATTTTTAACCCTTACAATGAAATGATTTTTCCCTCATCTGATCTATCATAATCCTTTGAAACTCTTAAGAGTTATGAGAAATTACCCTATAAGACTGTAGCATCTTCACATGCTTAAATTGCTCTTATCAGACACTAGACTCTGAAGGCAAGGATGAGCAAGTCACTCTTCCCTCATATTTCCCACCAAATCTAGTCTAGTGCTTTATATACAAGAACAGCACAAAATTTTGTTGAATATCAAAAGCTCATTAAATTGGACTAAGAAAAATTATTCTAAAGTGATGTCAAATATAAAACTATCTCAACATTACTATTGCTGGGGCTTCTGGGTCAAGGTAGTTAACTGAACACAGGTATATATTTATCTCTTGCTCTCAAGACCCTGTCAAAATGATAAAGAATGGGTAAATGTCCACAATAAAGAAGAAAACAGGAGAAGGTCTCCATGGGAGAGAGTTTAAATAAATCTGTGGAAAACAGGAAGTAAATGGAGTGGTAACTGAGGAAGCTGAAAAGAGGAAGTCTCAGCCTTCAGTACTCATAGAACAGGCTGCAGAAGAGGGAGATCTGCCTTTCAGAACTTTGAGAGGCTCTGAATTCATGGAGGACAGGGGTAGAGATGAGGCTGAAGTTCTTTTGGAAAAAACAGTCAACGTTCCTGACCCTGCGCAAAGATGTGAGCTTTTCTTGGAGAACTAGGCAGCAAGAGTGGATGCTGGTACTTTACAGCAAAGCCGTCCGTATTCCATCATTTAGGATTCTGCCTCCAACTTAACAGCCAGCTCCTTTGTCTGCTTTTCCTATAGTGAAGCCTAATCAATTGGTAATCTCCACTGAATAAATAGGGCACTTACTTGACTTTGCAGTCTCATTTCGAAATATGAACAGATAATTAAGGGTTATCAGACATTCAAGAAAAGACTGCAACTTGAGAAGAACTAAGAAAGGAAGACCAAGTCAACAAGGAAACAACCCCGCAAAAAATGAGATAAGCCAGGAATGAAAACGAATACCTCATCTCCACCACAAAGTATCTCAGGGAAATTTGCAAAATTATTTTAGCCATGGTTTAATTTTTCTTCTATCTTCAACTCTTACCAACACTGATGATCACTATGAAGATTTAAGATGAGCAACTGTGGGCTGAGAGGTACTGGGACCTCAAAGGGTAAGCCTCTGCCTGGGTTTTAAAATATTAGATCTTATTAGGGGGTTCTGTGTTGGGTACTTTTCTTTTTCTGATGTCTGCCTAAGTGATCTCATCTATAATCTATAAGATTCATCAAGGTAAAGAATGCGTCTCTCTTCACTGTATCTTCAGTGCCTAGAACGGTGCCTGGTACATAAGGAAGTTATGTTAGCATTGCCCAAACCTCCCCGCCAAGCTCTGGACCAGGACAACCAGATACTTACCTGTTATCACCAGCTCTGATACCTCACTAGTGCCTCAGAGACCATTCTAAATTTGCTTCTCTCTTTCTTCCCCTACTACCCAGTTGTACACACCAGAAACCCGGGCATCACTTTTGGTTTCTTCTTTATACTCTCTCTTCCTGTATTCAGTCCATCAGCAAGGTCTACTATTTTTACCAATCTGAAATTCATCTATTCCTTTCTATCTTAACTGTCACCACCCTAGTCCAAAACCTTTCTTTCCTGGACTACAGAAATGATGTAATAATTATAGACTCCTAACTTCTTTTCTTGTCTCATTCTAATATATTCATTAAAAATTCTGAGATATTTTAGAAACCTAAATCTAATTCTATCACTTTCCTGCTTGATAAAATTCCTTCCAGTATCTACCAAGGCCCTTTGTTTCCAGACCCTGTTTATTTCAACTTCCTTTTGTGCCACTCTCCCTTTGCTCACTATGCCCCCAATCATACAGATTATCTAAACTTCCACTAAGCACTAAATTTTATAGCAAGGCCTTTGATCTCTCTGCCCAGGATTTTTTGCACAGCTGTATCTCTCTCTTCTCTTGCTTCAGATTTCAGCTTTGTTACCACCTCAAAAAAAAAAAAACAAACCCTTCTTGACCATTCTATTTAAAGTAGCCTACCTTTCTCCACCCTCTGAGAAGAGAATCAGAATATCCTGATTTTCTTTTCAGCACTTATCACAAGATAAAATGAACACTTTATTTACTGTATGTCTTTCTTTCCCACTTAAATGTTAGCTTCATGCAAGCAGGGACCACATCGATCCTGTTCACCAGTCTATCTTCAGTACAGTGCCTTGCACAGTGCCTGACACAGAAGAGATGCTCAATAAATATTTGTTAATTAAGTAAAGGCTGTCCCTTATTTCAGTCATCAGGTCATAGACAGCAAATTAATCAAGGAAATTATGAAAAGAGGAATCAAAGAGAATGGGGGATCTATAAAAGTTATATTCTAGTCTCCAAAATACCACAATGGCTATGAACAATTTGCTTACTAAATATCCTAATATTCACATTTTCTGTACTCAATTTCATCAATATAAATTCTACGTATTTCTCCTAGAAATAGAGACATTTAAAAAAACTTATTGCAAACTTTAAGGTCTTTGAATAGATGTTTAAGAATGAGAATAGTATTTGAAATGAGTCCCATCTGCTTATATTAAGAGAATCCAACAATATTTTCTAAGTCCATTAATACCCAAACTCCCTTGTAATATACTATATATTGGAATCTTACTACATTATGAAGGTCAGTAAAAGATCCATTGTGGGGAACCAGCTATGGCTCAAATGGTAGGGCTCTGGTTTACCACATGGGAGGCCCCGGGTTCGGTTCCCGGGGCCTCCTGGAGAAGGCAAGCTGCCGCAAGCAGGCAAGCCGCCATACAGTGAGCTGACTCAGCAGGATGCCGCAGCAGGGGGAGACAAGAAGACACAGAAAAACGCAAAAAGCAAATGAAAACAGCAAGCACAAGCAGCAAGGGGAGGATATATAAATACAAAAAATTTAAAAAAAATCCATTGTGTCCAAAGTAGTAATTAAAGTGCCTAAAGTACCATATAACAATGTTACTTTTAACAAAATCCCATGGCACAGACCTCAAAGAATGTCTTATACCGAAAAGCCACTCTGATCTTGTTACAGCCTATACTTACTCTATTTAGCTCAATACTGTATTTCTTCAATTCTAAAACACAGTTTTTCCACATTTTAACTGAAGTTGAAATGTATCTTACAACTGAAGTTTCTACAATTGCTACTGGACAGTTTGGAAATAGTCATTGCCTGACCATGTACTAATTTGATTATTCTTGATGATCAGACTATTGTAATCCCTCAACATTTTAATCAATAACCTATTTAAGGATTATGTGAGGAGGTATTAGTTTATGAAGTCTCTGAAAACTTTCTATTGATAACTTCTGATATCAAGAAGTAACCAGCATTAAAACTTGCAGAAAGGATGTCAGTGGCTTAGAAGAAAATCTAAGAGACAATAGTGGAATTCTCATTTAAAATGTTGTTATTACTAACACCCTTTATGGCACAAAAGACTAATAATGTATCAAAAAACACAGACATGAATGACACTGAATGTGAATGTGAAGTTTTAGAATTACATTAGCCAGTAACTGAGGTTGTAGGATATTTAGATTTATGTAGCCACTAATGTGTCATCCATAAACTTCACAGATTAACAAGAACAAAACCAAACCAAAATCTATACTTTCAGCCTAAAAGACAGAACACTACAAAACTCAATTACCTACAATTAGAAAAATATAAATCATAATTTCAAATGGAGTGATTTCTCAACCTCCTTCCCTCTTTTAGTTTGCTAAGTGGCTGCTGATGCAAAGCGCCAGAAATGGGTTGGCTTTTATAAGGGGGATTTATTTGAGGTAAAAGTTTATAGTTCCAAGGCCACGAAAAGTCCAAACCAAGGTACCATAAGAGGGGCTTTCTCACCAAAGTCAGCTACTGTTGTCAGATTCTGTTGTCCTGGCACATGGCAAAGCAAGATGGCCACTGATCTCTGCTGAGGTCTCCTCCTGAGCTGCTCCATGGGCCCAGCCTCTTGGGGGCTTCATGCTTAAGTGATCATCTAGTTTTAACTCCCACAGCAGGATAAAAAATGGCAGCTTCCTTTTCCTGTGTGTGTCTGTCTGTCTGTCTCCATTTTTATCAGACCCAGCAAGAGGGTGGAGACTCAACAGGAATCACTCCCCACTGACGTAGTCCAATCAAAAGCCCTAAAGTGATCTTATCAAGTAATCTAATCAAAGGACTCTCAACTGAATTTAATGCAATCAAAGGGTATCATACCCACAGGATTAGATTATTTTATGAATCCCAAAAAGAGAAATATTATTTCTTTAAACTAATGTCAAACTGCCACATCCCCCAAGCCTTTATAGGCTTTATACAGAAAGTGGGGTTAGAAAAAAACTGGGAATGAGAAAAAGGAAATGGAGAGCTTAAGATTTAATTAAAATCATCCTTGTAATGACAAAGGTCATTGGAAGTGTATAAATGTTGAAACAGTACTGGTAGATCAGAACTGACTACAGAAAAGGAACTTAAAAGCGCCTGTGGGACTCAAGGAGGCAGTCTTGAAGGCAATGTTTCTGGAGAGAAGATGGTTTAAAAAGAAGGGAGAAGAGCCATTTGGAAATTGCTTGGTGTGACAGTCTGAAGCTATATGGACCCCATAAAATCATGTGCTTAGAACTAATCCATTCCTGTGGGTGTGAACCTATTGTAGGTAGGACTTTTGGATTAGATTATGTCAGTAAGGCATCACCCAGAGTGGGTCTTAATCCTCTTACTGAAATCCTTTATAAATGGGATGTATACAGAGAGAGTGAGCGAGCGAGAGAGAGAAAGCCATAGGAGGAGAGAGAGAAAGCCACAAGAGCAGAATGGTCTTCAGAGAGAAAGCATCGCCTGATATAGCCTCGATTTGGACACTTTCATGGCCTCAGAACTATAAGCTTGCAACCTAATAAATCCCCATTGTAAAAGCCAACCCATTTCTGGTATATTGCATTAGCAGCTTTTAGGAAATTAAAACATGATAAAAAAAAAAAAGGAGTGGGGAAATTTAGGATCCTGCAGGAAAAAATGAAACAAAAGAAATGGAAGAATCCATAACCACTTCTCTGAAACCATCCAGTAAAGATACTTCACTACTCTAGAAGGAACTTTTGAACTAAGAATCTCATAAATCTCTCCAAATCACCACCCTTGTCCAAGAAATGCAAGGGAAAATTCATCTTCATCTACAGAAAGCTAGTAAAAGCAAAAAAAATAAAAGATGAGAATCAAAACACTTCTGCTGATAATGACCCTAACCCCCTAAAAGTGAAGAAAAACTGTAACATAACATTTCATATTGAATTAAAATATCCTCAAGATTGTGAATTTATGAACAAAAACTCATAAATGGACAAAAAATAGGTTGAGCTTAAACAAAAGTTGAATAAAGTAAGGAAAGAAATAGAAGACAAATCATATCATAAAAGAACTAAGGAAGAGATTTATTTATTTATTTTTTTAAGACTGTTTTCAGACTGTGGAAAAGGGACTTTAAAAAAACAAGAGCAATTCAAAAGATACAAGTGCAAAGTAACCACTACAGCAAAGATGCTGACCTTACTAAATAACCTCCAAATTTTAGTAAAAGAGTAAATTATACACATTTCATAGAGAAATAATAATAAGAAATGTAACAAAATACAATTATGAAACATTACGATAGACTAGAAACCAAACATATCAGTCATGATAACAGACAGTTTTAACTAAAACCAATGAAGAAAAGAATTTTCAAATTGGCTTACAAAACAAACCCCAACTAAATGATGTTTACAAGATATACTCCCAAAACAAAGTTGATTAAGAAAGGCTAAAAATAAAGGGATGGACAAAAGAATATCAGATAAATGGAAACAAAATGAGAGGAGGGGTCAATCCTGATATCAAAATGGAATTCAAATCCAAAACTATTAAATGTGACAAAGGATACTTTTTAAGGTTAGAAGCCACAATCTAAAATGAAAATGCCATTTCTTAAAATTTATGTAATAAAAAATACAGCAACCAATTTAAAACTACAGGAGATACAATGAAGCATAGATACACAGTAATTAACAGGAGACTCTAATACACCAGTGTCTGTAAGATAGATCAAGTGGACAAAATATAACTAAAGCAGGTGAGCCAAACAAGAATCAATGTAGATCTTACTGGTATAGACTGTCATAACTATCAACTTTTTTTGTGTGTTGCCTTGGCATCCACCTCACTTTGAGCCACTTGCCTCAACATTTACCTGAGTAGTTAATAAAGAGTTTTCTACCCCTGTGGACTTGACTGTCCAGAGCTCAAACCATACCACCCACATGCCTCACCCAGAACCCACAAGAGCTGGCTCCAAATGATAAGCTATCTACCCCCACTGCCTGTGGACCACCAGTCCCTTTTCTTTTTTTGCATGTTTGCTTTAAATTATTCAAATTGACTAATATCCATTAAGTCACACTGGCTCCACAGAGTTAGTACAGGAACAGAGGATGGGCAACCCCCACCCTGGTGTTGGGGATGCTGGAGCTGCTCTGGCAATGAGCATATAGACGTTAAGAGGCCTGGTCTGTAGTATCTGATGGACTACTCAGGAACCAAGAGCTGTTTTGGTGGACTGTGCATCAGAAACCATACAGACACACATGCACATATATACACACACATACATGTACATATACAATAGCAAGAGAGGCATCCCCTCCACAGGGAGCATAACATGCCACCCACTAATAATGGTGACACCGGGGCCCATGGTCCCTTTGTGGCTGTTGCTGTCTCTGTTACTCTTCCTCTCCCGATCCCAAGGGTTTTAAGGGTCCCTGACACAAGGTGACTAAAGAGTTATGAGCAAGACAAAGAGGCTGAGCTCAGGTGCCAGCTCTTCCCTTCAACAACTCAGTCTCAAAATTACCCCCCCACACACACACACACAAAAGAAAAAATCCCATCACCACACGCTAGTGGAAACAGACCCCAAACTTGAAGTTGATTGAGACACCGCAGAGAAAGAAGCAGTTGCCTATAATTCCAGTGAGAGGCGGTTGCCTATGAGTTTGGTGAGAGGGAACCACAGATCTTCCCCATCACCATGTGTAAGGTCAAGCAGGGCCCCAAAAGGGAAACTGAAACTTGAAATTTTACTTTTATTTGGAGATTCAAACCAAAGCTCCTATTCCTAACATCATCTAATAAAAGAGGCACATAGGAACATAGGCAATTGCTTTTATTGTGAAAGACATGGCCAATACATTATCAGTAACAACAGAATCCTAATCTCTGTCACTAAGACCTTAAACTGTCCCTAAAAACAAAACAAAACAAAAAAACCTAAATACTGATACTACACAGCTGTCCTCCAATCCAATTAAGGGGCAACATTAAAGAGGGCCTCAGAGAACCTAGCCAGTCACACAGCATTTATAGGAATAAGGTTGGACAACAGCACTCCAGCAAAATCAAAGGCTAAACTCTTGTCAAATTCCTCGAGATCACCCAGTCCCCTAAGGGCAGGCAGATCCCCATCACCAAACACAAGCCCACTAAGACATGCAAAACTATTAGGATTTTTCATGTACTGGAGATAACATCCCACACCTGGTACTTTCATTACAGCTCATATACAAAAATCACAAATCCATCTGCTGCTTTCCACTGGGAAGAGCCCAACAATAAGCTTCAGAACTGGCACAAGAGGCCATTTCCCAAGACATACTCCTTGTCCCAACAGGAATAGCTTTTACATTAGAGATCTTAGCTATGTCCAACCATGCCTTTTAGACTCTTTGGACTAAGCATAGCCAATATTAGCTCCCTATGGGCTTTTTGGACTAAGAGGCTTCCCTTGTCTGCCACTCAACATACCCCATTAGAAAAGGGCAGATCTTGGCTGCTTATTCTCTTCTAGAGACAAAGGCATCTACTGGGCCACAGTCAGTCAGCCTGTGCATACAAGTTCCAAAAGTGTCATGGGTGAGAGATAATTTCCAGCAGAAGCTCAGTATGGCCAGTGATGCCTCAGTGGTAATATGGAAACGGTACATAACAAACAGGGCCTTTCCAAATTAAAGGAGTATGTGGCTTTCCCCATGCTCAGCCTCTTGCCCATGGATCTTGAGATGCTGGTGATGGTGCCCCCACTGCCTCTTCTAGCCAAGTGAGAAGCCCCTTGGGACAACTGTCTGACATGGAAAGGGAGTCAATATAACCCACTGATGGCAATGCTACTGTAGTACATGGCACAGCTTGCTGGAGGGCCACAACATATCACTGGTCTCAAATACCTAGCTTACCCAAGATGGGTGTCTGGAGTCTGAGCAGGTGGTGGAGCTGGAAGCAGTCCAATTAACACTCCAGGATATGCTGCACTGCCATGTGCCTAATCTCTGAATCTTCACTGATTCTTGGGCAATGCAAAGGGGTTAGAAGGGCGGGAGGGGGGGTCAGGCTAATGGAAACAATTTTCTCACACAAGAAAGGCCCTTGTGGAGGGCTCCACATTTGGAAACAGCTTGCAGCCTCACCCATTTCCACCTCCTCAACTCAACACACTGGAGTCACTGTTCAATGACACTGCTGATAAAATACATAAAAATTCTTCCCTGCACAGCATACCCAGTAGGTCCCTCAGAGACTGCCCACTCAGGCTTCCAAAGCTTCTCCTACCAACTGGTGGTCTGGGCCCATGATATGTCAGGGCTCAGAGGCTCATTGGCCCTGACAGAATGGACACATAAAAAGACTGTCTCTAGGTCCATCACTGGCCAAGACAATTACATGACTTGTGCTCCAAAACCAAATACTGGCATCCCATAGATGGGTCATGTTCCACAGAAGGGGTGAGATTGGGAGTGAAATAAACCCTTTCCCTGCTGCCATATTAATTACATAGGACAACTTCCCATCACTGCTGGAGCTACCAGGAAGTGGAGATTATTGTTCCCAGATCAAGCAGTATAACTGTCTGCGTCACCTTTAGAGGTGAAGAGAAGCTATGTCAGTCACCTAAAAAACTGACCTCCTGGAACTGGCTGTAGCTCAATTGGTAGGGCTCCAGTTTACCACATGGGAGGATCCGGGTTCGGTTCCCGGGACCTCCTCGAGAAGGGAAGCCCCTGGGAGCAGCAGGGCAGGCCGCGGCATGGTGAGCTGACTCGGCAAGTCGCCGCAGCGGGGGGAGACAAACAGACACAGAAGAAAGCAAAAATGAACACAGCAAAAACAAGCAGAAAGGGGGGGATATATAGTAAAAATTAAAAATAAATCTTTAAAAAAAACAAAAAAACTGACCTCCTTCCACCCTGCCATGAGTGCCTATTAACCTACACAAAGCACAAATGTCTGGACTGACAAGCACCAGACACAGAGCAAGTTGTGAGAAAAATCAGGGTACAATCTCCCTCCCCCTCCCTTCCCTGAGCAGAAGTTGCAGACAACATACATTACCCTTAAATACTCAGTAGGTAAAACTCTTAAGAACTAGGACATTCTTCTATATAACCACTATCTCATTAGCACACCTAAGAAGTTTAACCTTGATAGAATATTAATCTAATATATGCACTCCAAATTCAAATTTCTCCAATTTATACATGACCTTTAAAACATTTTGGGGAAGGGGATTCTAGATCCAATCGGAGATCAAGTATTTCATTCATTTCTCTCTCAAGAGGAACACAACCATATCTGGATGTCATGATACAAGTAGCATCCCCAGAAACTGGTCCTTTCTGACTGTAGTGGTTTGAGTTTGAATTAATTATGAATTCCAAAAATATAAGTTAGATTATGTTTGTAAGCTCATCTGTTCATCTGGGCATGATTAAGTTATGAGTAGGGCGTTAATTGCCACGTCAGTGAGACGTTGAGCCCCACCCCTCGGTGGGGGGGGACTCAAGTAGAAGCAGAGA
>PVKH010047663.1:0-10287 GCA_004027955.1 Chaetophractus vellerosus | reverse complement strand
ATTGAGCCACAGCGGGTTCCCTCTCTGTCTTTTTAATCGTGGCCATTCTGATAGGTGTGAAGTGATATCTCATTGTAGTTCTGATTTGCGTTTCCCTAATCATTAGTGATACTGAGCATTTCTTCATGTGTTTTTTTGCCATTTGTATTTCTTCTTTGGAGAAATGTCTATTCAAGTCCTTTACCTATTTTTCAATTGGGTCGTTTGTCTTTTTTTGTTGTTGTTGTTACATATCCCCCCCTTTCTGCTTGCTCTTGCTGTGTTCATTTTTTGTGTGTGTTCTCGAGTCAGCTCACTGCGCAGACGGCTCTGCTCCGTTCGCGGGCGGCTTTTGCTTCCGTTCGTGGGCAGCTTTTGCTTCTGTTCACGGGCGGCTTTGCCCTGCCCGTGGCAGCTTTGCCCTGCCTGTGGCGGCTTTTTTTGCCCCGCCCATGGTGGCTCTGCCCCGCCCACAGCGGCTTGCCGTTCTCAAGGCGGTCTTCCTGCCCAGAGAAGTCCCCGGGAACTGAACCCGGGGCCTCCCATGTGGCGAACCGGCGCCCTATCCACTGGGCTACGGCCAGCCCCCTCATTTGTCTTTTTACTGTTGAGTAGTAACATCTCTTTATATATCCTGGATATTAAATTAAATATATTTTTATTACAGAAGTTGTGAACTTACAAAACAATCATGGACATGTGTAGAATTCCCACACAACACCCCTTCACCAATGCACCACACCGTGGTGGAACATTTGTTAGATTGTGAGATGATATCCTTAGACCAACCATGCTCCATAGTGCACATTTGGCACGCTTTTCCATACCCTCCCCACCCCCCATTATCAACACAGTACATCTTTGGCATTGATGCAAGAATATTACAGTATTGCTATTAACCACAGTCCATAGGTCACACCGATTGTATTTTTCCCATGTTTCTCCATATTTCCACCACTCTGCAATAGTGACGTACATCTGCTCTAGCTCACAGAAGGACACTTGCATCTGTACCATCAATGTGGTATTATTTTTATCAACAGCAGTTTCTCAGCCGGACTTCTACCTTACTGTATTATTTTGTCTTAGGACTTGTTTTCTTTCTCTAGGTTTTCCACGATGATGATGCCATCCCTGGATGGGAAGGGAAGATTGTAGCCTGGGTAGAAGAGGACCATGAAGACAATTAATGCTGACTCATAGATTGGGGGCTTGTGGAACCTGGTCACTCCCTGGCCACGTCACTCAGGAAAGAGGACTAAAACCAGAATACACAAAGAAGTTTCTAGTTCATGCTGCCAAAACAGAAGCTTCTCCACATGTGACGGCCACAGGCCAGACCTGTTTCTGTGCCTGGCACATCTGGTACTTAAAATCCCTGTCCTAATGTAGGCCAGGGGTTCATCTGGAGTTCCTTATACGTGGACGCAGTGTTTTGTTTTACCCTGGGGACAAATAACCGAAGGCCTTAACCAATGGGAATGGATCATCCCGCACCTGTAGGGGCATGGCTGCTATTATCTGGAACCTGGGAATTGGACACATTACTCCTGTGTGTTAACAGTATTATTTTAATTGTCCTCAATGGTTGCAGCAGAGTCCCAGCATTTCTACTCACAAACAAGAAAAAGGTACCAGCTTTTCTACTTCCTTGCAGCTATTGCAAACCAAGAATAACTCATGAGATGGTACCAAAGATGAAGGCCTGCCCTTCAATAATCTTTTGGACTGGTCATGGATGGTGCTGAATTGTTGATTGGATGGAAAAAGGGCTGCCTATATTGTGCTATTCTCTTCTTGAAACCATAATTAAGACCTTGGGCTGACTGTTGTGTCTTAACTGGTTCTGCAACTTGTCCCTTAGCCCACACAGGGCAGATTTCATGTACTGCCAGTTTTCTCTGGGGACTCTTTACCTTTAGAGCCTTTTTTTTTCTTCCTGTTGATGAACTTTGTGTTTGAAAGGAATAAGGAGTGAAAAGCTCCATTAAAAATACAGGCGGGTATGGAAAGGTGCTGCTACTCATTTATTCTTGACTTCCTTTCGCTCATGCCTTTGTTTAGCCATCAGGCTCATGGACTCCCCTCTGTAGTCAAAAGGAGACAAACCATTAATTTCAGTATTTCTTTGTGATTTATGAGTATGCTGAACATGAATTACTGTTCTACCATTCCTCACTTTAAAGCCAGGAGTTATATTCTATTATATATTTAGTCTAGGTTGATCCTTTAGGGCCCAAAAGAAACCATGAGGCATGAAGCATAAGTTGTCAATGGCAGGGTTGATTCTGGGTGAAAAAACCTAGAATTGTTTCTCATGTGCAACACTGTTAAGTGAAGAAGCCAAAAGAAAAGAGTTAAATTTCAGAGATTACTTAATAACTTGGGTTTTTATATTCCTCCACCAAACACCATCAACTTATCAGCCATTATTATTTATGTATTCCCAAAAGCAGTCTGCCTGTGACCACCAGTGTACACTGCCAGCCAGAGGAGTCAGACAGATCAGTTCTGGGTTCTTGACCTGTCTGTCTCCAGTTCATCTCCCCTTTCAGCCATTTCAACAGATTACTCTTTGGAGCTCTGAGATGACATCTTGTTTTATATAGATATGTCTTTTAAAAATAACTCATGTTTGGAGAATTGTTTTGTACTCATTTGCTTTTTGTCTGAGAACCATGTCTATTTTTGTAACTTGAGTGTGAGTTCTGTGTATTCTCACATTCTGTATACAACATATCCATTTTCTAGAGAACCCAGTAGCTTTTGTACAGGCTCTTCTTACCACCCCTTGTGGTTTCAGAACAAGCTTTATGTCATTACAAGGATACTGACAACTAATTTCTGTTCCACATCTACCTGCCATTTTTCATTGTGGAGGTAGTTTTATGTAATCCATTTGATTGCTCCTCTAGCAGTCAAAAGGAGCCCAAAAGACACCTCATGTCCTTCATTGTAAGTTTCCTGATCTTCTCGCTATTGCAGAAGTTTGGGAAAAGTCAGTCAAAAGCATGAACACTTCATTATGAAAGCAAACTGAAGAAAACCGTATAGTCTCAGTTTTGCCCAGGAAGTCTAGAGAAAAAGTCCTCGTGTCACCAGTTTATTTGTTGCATGAATGTTAGTGTTTCTTTATAAGAAAGCATGAGGGGAAACAGGCCAAAATTTGGTGTTGTATTTCCATTGCAATTTATCTTGAATGTCTGTCTCTTAAATCGTTTGTCAGTTTTCTTTTAGCAAAGTCTTACTATTATGTGGAACTTAACTTTTTAGAGAAGATTAAATCAGAAACATTTCAAGGTCCTCTACTTTGTCTTCTATCCCTATGTCCTTTGGAAAAAGGAGCTGTATGGCCTCAGTGTCAAAGCTGAAGTTGAGTTCAGGGGACAGACTGTAATTTTTTCCCCATAAGCTGATGTAGCATGGGTAGTGATTAAGCATCCCTCCTGCATGGTTTTGCTCCAGTAACTGTTGTGTAAAATGTGTTGGTGATCTTCATTCCCGTTTTTAAAAGGAGAGATGTCTTCTAAGGAGGAGTACTGATTAATTCATTCTGTATTGAGTAGCCTGCTCTACGAATGCACGTGGCTTTCCATTAGGAGGCCTCTTGACTTAGTCATAGTATTGTCCCCTACTGGCATATGTGTGGGATAGTCCATCCTGCTACTGCTGAAGTTGTTTTTCCTTGAGAAAACTAAGGAACTAGGATGTCTCTAGAGTTCATAAGATATTCTCTCTGCCACTTTAGATAAAAAAATAAAAGACCCTCATAAAAATTAGTAGAGAGCTTGGTTCCTTAAAAAGCCTTCATTTATTAACTGAAGACTATTCTCTTCTTGCTCAGTCCCTTGAATTAGTGGGATTGAAACACTTTACAGTGGGGGGTTCAGTCACTTGGTAATGGCAATCCTACTTATCTACCACCTTTTTGGCTCTTTTTGACCAGGATGGATGTAAAATAGGGAAAATTTCTTTATGCTCTACATCCAATCCAAGAGGACTTGTTCATAAAAAGCACTTAGGTCATAATTATAGTTTTCATTTTTCCATAAAAATGAGCATTATGATTGCACATTCCCTCTATTGTCTGAATTTATGTAAGAGATATAGCTTGCTTAATATACATATATATGTAAAGTTATATTTTCTTAGAAACATGGATGTTTGCAACCATTAATTTCAAAGAGATTATTATTGTGTATTCTCCTTGTCTTACAGTGTTTTCATGATTGTGTTATACCAGAGGCTTTGGATTATGAAAGTGATAACCAGTTTTAACTGCCTGTATGTACCAGAGATTTGTGTACTAATTAAAAAAACAAACAACAGAAATAAACTACGAATAAAATGGAGTTGCAAACTAAATATCATTAATCCTCTTCACTTGCTTACCGACTGAGGATTAATCAATAAAGCCATTTACATTTACATTAGTGAAAGTAAATTTCCTCAAGTGCTCTCCCTGGTAGTATGTTTACTCTCTACTTGGAAGAGTGGAGATAAGGATTACTTAATTGCCACAGATATTTTGCTATTGATATTTCTAATGTAAACACAAAATAAGTTATTACTTTCAAAGAGAATTCACTGATTTAGGACTTCTTTTGAAATTATGTATAAATGTGCAAACAATTAAGAACTGGAAGGTGTAAACTTAATGACAAAACAGTCTCTTAGGCAAAAGCAAGCAACATTAACAAAAGACTCAAAATTTAAGTAGGCTTCATTTATGGCTTCAATCCAAATGTTTTATATATCTAAATCATTAGCCCTGAGTGCTTTCACTTGACTCCAATTACATATTTCCAACCAGTAATTATAAGGTGTTTTAATTGGGTTATCCCACCATTATGTTAAAATTAAATATGTGCAAAACTTAACTCAAATTTTTTTGCTACCAACTATTTCCCCTTTAGCCTTCAGCTATGCACTTTGTATCAGTGATATCACCATTCTACATTTCTCTAGTTCACACTTTGAGGTTTGAGTCTTCATTTTCTTTAATTCCCTTTATCCAGTCTATTTAGGGGTGTTCAGACCTGTTGCCCAGGATTGATTTGACAAACTTAGGAATTCCTAGCCTATCTCTGGGGTAAATTTACCCACCCCTGCATTATTTCAGCTGTGCCCTCCCATAATTTAGCTACACCTAAGCCAAAGTATATTCAAAATACAAACTTGCTATGCTTTGAAAAGTTCAAAACAAGGTTTAAGGAAGTAAATGAACAGCAGAACCAAAGATCATCTCATACTTTACAAAAGATCCAGTTATTAAATTAAAATGCAGTTGAAGTAGTAAGATACTTCAGTCAATTCAAAATAAACATTTTAATAAAGTTGCAGTATAGTCTTTTCACTAACCACAATTATTCTTTCATTGTTTTTTCCAATTGTTATTCATACGTAAATTTTACATAATTGCTTTTTTTTTTTTAACCGGGAGTTCCCCGGGATTGAACCCAGTTCCCTCCATATGGGAGACGGACACCCAACCATTTGAATCACATCCGTCCCCCCATAATTGTAATAATACAATTGCTTTACTCAATATTGCAAATGCCTTTCTTTTTAAGATGGAAATTTTCTATTTCTCAATTGTTTCCGGTTGGGCTACAGACCTGAAATTAAATCTCTGCAACCCAGGACAGTCGGCGACCGGCTCACTAGTGGATTAACACATCACTTTCCAGTTAGATTCCAACTCTTGGGCGGCTCTGTGCTTCTTTCTCTACAGGAGCGCTCAAGACCCCGCCTGTCCGCGGGCACACTTCCAGCCCTTCCCCCAAAACTCGCTCACTCTCTTCAGCCAGCTCAGACCACTGTGCCTCTCACTTTATTAGCCCGACTTTCCGCTTTCATAGGCGGCCCCTCCTTTTTGCTGTGCCCTTCACATCTCCTAGGCGCCTAGCCTTTAGGATGCTTCTAGGGGAAAAGCATCCGTCCCATTCATTTCTGGCCTGGAAAAGCGGTAGGGTGAGGCTCCGGAGCCCGTTTTACGACAAAGTGCGGCTGCGCGGCGTGGCTGACGGCAGCGGCGCGCTGCTCTTGGAGAGGTCACTGCGGAGACGGCGTTGGGCTTGGGGCATCAGGGTCGGTGGCATTATGTGGAGCGTCTGTGCGCGACGGGCTCAGCGTGCGGCCCCAAGGGCGGGATTTGGCGCTCGGTGCACAGCTTTGCGGGAGGGACCCGGGGCTCCGTGCACGAGTCCACGGTTTGGCCCGGCCCCGGCCCGTTGCAACAGTGCGTTCGCGGGGTATGGCGGGGTCCGGGCACTTTGCTACTGGAGCCCAAGCTCTTGGGCCACACCGCGGAACCGCTTCCTCCTGCAGCTTTTGGCTTTGTCCGGCCGCCGCTATTACAGTCTTCCCCCGCATCAGAAGGTGAGCTCCCGACCCGTTGCCCTTCTTGGCCTTGGGATCCCCCTTAGAGGCCGCAGCGAACCTTCATCCCTTCTCAGTATCTGTCACCGTCCTTTCTCCAACACCCAGCTTTTCTGTAGCTCTTGAGTTTCCCTTTCCTGATTTATTCCACTGAAAGAAGAGCTCTGAGCCTGGGGCTGGTTGTGAAACGTGTGTTGAGGCGCGTCATCTGTCAGACCCACAGGCTGAGAGCATGAACTTTAACAGGAGCTGTTTTTGTATCCCTAGTGCCCAGTGTGCAA
Organism: Chaetophractus vellerosus; assembly: GCA_004027955.1. NCBI lineage: Eukaryota > Metazoa > Chordata > Mammalia > Cingulata > Chlamyphoridae > Chaetophractus > Chaetophractus vellerosus. The sequence goes on along the minus strand of PVKH010047663.1, from coordinate 3,646 downwards.
TGGGACTCAAACAACTCTTTGCTTTAAACTAATTAAATTAAATCGAATTAATAAGCCTTAAACCAGACTGAGAGTTAGTAGCCCCTCTTTTAAAATTAGTATTTCTCCTTTTCTTCTCCAGGTTCCGTTGCCCTCTCTTTCCCCCACAATGCAGGCAGGCACCATAGCCCGGTGGGAAAAAAAGGAAGGGGAAAAAATCAATGAGGGTGATCTAATTGCAGAGGTAAGTTTTGTCGGCAACTAGCCAAACTAATTTTTAGGTAAAATGCCTTCAATAATCCTTTCAATTATGTGATAGAGCATTTATATTCACATGACTGTTGAACTGTATGATTCTGGACACAATCTAATAAGCTCGCTGGCTGCATGAACCTAAACTAATGCTTTTTGTGTTAAAAGGTTGAAACAGATAAAGCGACTGTTGGGTTTGAGAGCCTGGAAGAGTGTTACATGGCAAAGATTCTTGTTTCTGAAGGTACCAGAGATGTTCCAGTTGGAGCGATTATCTGTATTACAGTTGAAAAGTGAGTGGTACCTTAGTAATTTGTGGAACTTTGGTGCTTAGTATTTTAATCCAGAATTGAGAAATTAGGAGTTAAAGACATCTGAAGATTACTTGTGTGGGAGCTGAATCTCCTTTATAACCCTTTATATTTATGCATTCATTTTCTTCCTTAGGCCTGAGGATATTGATGCCTTTAAAAATTATACATTGGATTCCTCTGCAGCACCTCCCCCACAAGCAGCCCCAGCATCAACCCCTGCTGCGGCTGCTTTGCCTCCTACACCTGCTCAGGCTCCTGGCAGCTCATATCCCACACACATGCAGGTGAGGCTCAGCCTCTGAGTGTTTGCCTTAGAGAATTTATTATTTACTCATTATTTCTCATAGGTGGCTATTACCTCCTAGAGATTGGCATTTAATGTGGCTAGCTTTTGTCATTTTGGGAGTAAAAAGACATTTAAGCATGGAAACACACAGCCTTTATTTCCAGGTCTGTGAACTGGGACAGTTCCTTTAACTTTTTATGCTTCAGAGCATAATGTGTGGTACTTCTCATTCAAGAACATTATGTTACAGATTTTGAGGATGATTTGTATTTGTATCTACTCCCTGTATAGAATTTATAGTAGTTTTCAAGTGCTGCCTGTTGAATAAAAGGTCCACAATTTGATAAGTAGTCTTCTGTTTTCTAAAAGTGGGTGAAGTGATCCATTAGAATTAAAAAATGAGAAAACTGATACTAAAGAGAAATAAGTGTGGAATATATATAGTATATAATAGCATTGCAACAAAGCTGAAGGCAGTAAATGTAATCACTGTTGATTCCCTTAACTAAATCAGTTTTTAAGAAATAAAATCATTTTCTTAGGTATTAGTTATTCTGTGTATTCTTGTGTGTTTTAGAGGTTGGATAAAAACCAGCTGTCCTTCCTAAAGGATTATAATTAAAACTTTTCATTTAGTTTATTTGTAGAAATTTCTGTATAGGTATTATTTTCTTCTTTGAGCATGATGTTCCACTTCATGGAACAGAATATCATCTGTTATTAACAATCTTTATTATGAAGTTTTGCCTGGTATTTAGTTCATAGATTTATTTCCCCTTGTTCAGCAAACTGCCTCACTACATAAGACTTACTTCATTTCTCTCCATTTTATGTCTGACTTTGTGTACAAGTGTTAGGATTGTGCCTTAATTATATGGAGATTTTTAGCTCCAATAATTTTTAAGAAGCACATGAAGATGGCAAATTCCAGTCAAAAGCATTTTTGAGAATTTTTCTAATTAGAGTTATTTTACTTTTTTCCCCTCCTTCCAGAGACATCATCAATTGAAATAATTTTTTACTTAGCATAATCCTATTGCTAATTAGATACAAAAGATTAAGAAGACACCAAGTGAAACCCACAATAACTGAATAAGCATCTGAATTCAGTGGACACACAAGCCATATAAATAGGAGAGGATTTTTTAATTTAGATCAATCAGTCTGATGTTTGGATTTTGTTGGAATGTAAGTGACTTGTGAGAATAGTTCTGAATATTAGTTGTTTTTTTTTTTTTTAACTTTTTATTGTTAAATATAGAGCACAGAATTTCCCTTTTAACCACATTCAAGTGCACTGAGTATTTGTTTTTTTATTTTGGAAAGACCTCTGGGAAGCTTGGGAGAAATGCCTTTTCCTATCCGTGAAAAGATAGATGAGATACTAGGTACAGAGCACAGCAAAATTTTAACAGAATGTTCTGAGACAAGATCATTTCATGAAAATGAAAATTTTCCAACTTAATATAAATGTTTTTTAAAAAAGTGAAAAGGTACTTTGTTCTTAGATATTTATTGAGGAATTAATTTTGACTGTCTCAAAAGAAATCCTTCCCTATTGCTTTTGACTTTGGAGGATGCTGATACTTATAAAGCTTGTGATTTAAAGGGTGGGAAGCTGTTGAGGCACTGAGCTCTCGCTCTTGTTATGGGGTCATCAGGCAAATGGCAATTTGGATTCCCATAGTCACTGTCATTCCATAAAATGATATATGCTTGCCTGAGTGCCATTGTGCCCAAGTCTTCCTAGTCTTAAGCAATAATATGTATTTGTTTCTACAGGTGGTTCTTCCTGCCCTTTCTCCCACCATGACTGTGGGCACAGTTCAAAGATGGGAAAAAAAAGTGGGTGAAAAGCTAAGTGAAGGGGACTTGTTGGCAGAGATAGAGACTGACAAGGCCACTATAGGTGAGATTTCTTCAGCTCTTAATGGTTGAGGCACTGAGTTTTCCAATGAGGGAGGAGGATTGCCATCCTATCTTATAATGAGTGAGGGATAACGTGAAAACTATAATTCTGTGGTTCATTTCCTGGGACAGGAAATTTTATAACAAAAATGTACATAATCAGGTTTGTCAGTTCTGTACTGTATTCTCACTCAATCAGGGATATGTCAACTCAGAGGTTGTTCTTAGGCCAGAGTTTGCTTCTTAGCTTAATTATTATTTTACTGAGAAGCCATATCAGAACTACCATTCTCTAAACTGGAAGAGGGAAGAAAAGAAGAAAAAGGAGAAAATAACTTCCAAGGCAAGAAAATACCAAAGAGTTTTAGATTGCTTTAAGGGAAAACTGAATTCAGGGTTTAGATTGTTTTCATCACTTAAGAATTACTATTAGAGTGTATTGGGGGGCGGATGTGGCTCAAATGGTTGGTCGTCTGTCTCCCATATGGAGGGACTTGGGTTTGATCCCTGGGACCTCCCGGTAAAAACAAAAACAAGCAAACAAACAGTGTATTAATACCTTCGATGTTCAGATACCTATCACATTTCCATGTATCCCTTTCTTTCTTTCTTTTTTTTTTTTTTTTTAGGAGGTACTGGAGATTGAACTCAGGACCTTATACATGGGAAGCAGGTGCTCAACCACTGAGCTACATCCGCTCCCCAATGAGAGCTGGTTTTTGCATTTGTTTTGTTTTGTTTTGTTTTTAGGAGGTACTGGGGATCGAATCTGGGGCCTCTAACATGGGAAGCTGGTGCTTAACCACTTGAGCTACATCCGCTCCTATGTGTATCCCTTTCTGATTTGTTTTTGAGACTGCTTAGAAATAAAACCCACTTAGACAATATGTTATTGATAATATTTTTA
>PVKH010047662.1:0-10276 GCA_004027955.1 Chaetophractus vellerosus | reverse complement strand
TTCTCCAAATCTCTTCTCTCAATCTGCTTCTCTCAATCTGCTTTTCTCCATCTGCTTCTCTGCTGCCTGTCTAGCCTTTTATACTTGAGACCACGCCCACTGAGGGGTGGGGCTCAACGTCTCACTGACGTGGCAGTTAACGCCCTACTCATAACTTAATCATGCCCAGATGAACAGATTAGTTTACAAACATAATATAATCTATATTTTTGGAATTCATAATTAAATCAAACTCAAACCATTACAGTAGGTTATAGATGTCAGGTGTGTGATATTAACCCAAGGGGGACCACAAAGTAACTCTATGAAAAATATACAGAAACAGAAATTACAAACAGATCATCCAGATACATCACAAAAGATCAACTATACAGAATTGGAGGTTGCAATAAAGGAAAAGAGAAACAACAACAAAAAATATTTGGCATATAAAAACCAAAGGACAAAATGGCCAAAATAAGTACTGCCTTTACGTAATAACACTCAATGTTAATATATTAAACTCCCAAATCAAAAGACACAGAATGACAGAATCAATGAAGAAACCATCACCCAACTATTTGTTGTTTACAGAGCACCAAAGACATGAATTAGTTAAAAGTGAAAGGGTGTAAAAAGATATTTCATGCAAAAAGCTACCAAAAAAAGCTGAAATACCTATACAAATATCAAAGAAAATAGACTTCAAGTCAAAAGCACTTATAAGAGACAAAGAATGACACTATATATTAACAAAATGGGGTAATCTACTAAGAAGAAATAACAAGCATAAATATTTATATACCTAACCATGGTACCCCAAAACACATGAAGGAAACACTGGCAGAAATGAAAGGAGAAACAGAAGCCCCTACAATAATAGTTGGATACTTCAATATACCATTGTCAACAATAGATAGAATATTTAGACAGAAGATCAATAAGGAAACAGAGAACTTGAATAATATGATAAATGAACTGGAACTAATAGACATTTACAGAGCATTGCTTCCCAAAGCAGAAGAAATATATTCTTCTTAAGTGCACATGGATCGGTCTCCAGGATAAACCACATGTTGGGTCACAAAAACAAGCCCCAATAAATTTAGAAAGTTTGAAATCATACAAAACATCTTCTCTGGCCATAATGTAATGAAGCTGGAAATCAATAGAAAGTTCACAAATACATGGACGTTAAATAATACTCTCTTAAACAATCAATGTGTCAAAGAAGACATTGCAAGAGAAATCAGTAAATATCTTGAGACAAATGAAAATGAGAACTCAAGATATCCAAACTATGGGATGCAATGAAGGCAGTGCTGAGAAGGAAACTTATAGCCCTAAACACTTACATTCAACAAGAAGAGTCAAAATTAAAAACCTTACTGCACACCTAGGGGAATGTTAAAAAGAACAGCAAACTAATCCCAAAGCAATAAGAAGGAAAGAAATATCAAAGATTAGAGCAGGAATCAGTGGCACTGAGAATTAAAAAACAATAGAGAGAATTTTAAAAAATCAAAAGTTTGCTCTTTGAAAAGATCAATAAAATTGACAAACCTCCAGGTAGACTAAGTTAAAAAGAGAGAAGATAGCAAATAAATAAAATCAGAAATGAGAGGGGGAACATTACTATTAACCCCACAGAAATAAAAAGGATCATAAGAGGATACTATGAACAACTGAATGCCAATAAAATAGACACCCTAGATGAAATGGGCAAATTCCTAAATAGACATGATCAACCTACACTGACGTTTCAAGACACGGAAGATGTCAGCAGAGCAATTACACAACAAAGAGATTGGATCAGTTATCAAAAACCTCCCAAGAAAGAAAAACCATGGACCACATGGCTTCCCAGAGGAATTTATTCCAAGAAGAATTAATACCACTGCTGCTCAAAATGTTCCAAGAAATTGAAGAGGAGAGAACAATACCTAACTCATTCTATGAAGCCAACATGACCCTATTACCAAACTGGATAATACTACAATAATAGAAAATCACAGGCTAATTTTTCTTTTGACTATGGATGCAAAAATCCTCAACAAAGTACTTGCAGTTTGAATCAAACAGCATATCAAAAGAATTATACACAATGATCAAGTGGGTTTTATCAAAGGGACTAGCATGGTTCAACATGAGCTAATCAATTAATGCAATACATTACATCAACAAAATGAAGGGGAAAATTACTCTATAATGACATAAAAGGCATTTGACAAAATTCAGCATCCTTTCTTGATAAAAACCCTTTGAAAATTAGGAATAGAAGGAAACTTCCTCAACATGATAAAGGGCATATACGAAAAGCCAATACTCAATGACAAAAGTCTGAAAGCTTTCTTTCTAAGATCAGGAATAAGACAAGGACACTCATGGTCAATACTGTTATTGAATATTGTGCTGGTAGTTCTAGCCAGAGTAGATAGGCAAGAAAAAGAAATAAAAGGCATTCAAATTGGAAAGGAAAAAACAAAACTTTCACTATTTGCAGAAGGCATGATCTTTTATATAGAAAGTCCAAAAAACTACAAGGTTACTAGAACAAATAAACACATTCAGCAAAATGGTGGGGTACAAGATCAACATGCAAAAATCTGCAGTGTTTCTATACACTAGTAACAAGCAAGCTAAGAAGGAAATCAAGAAAAAATTCCAGTTGCAAAAGCAACTAAAAAAAATCAAATATCTTGGGATAAATCTAATCAAGGATGTAAAAGACTTGTACTCAGAACAGGACAAAACATTGCTAAAAGAAATCAAAGAAGACCTAAATAAATGGAAGGGCATTCTGTTTTAATTAATTGGAAGCTAATATCATTAAGATGTCAATTCTTTCCAAAATCATTTACAGATTCAATACAATCCCAATCAAAATTCGAACAGTCTACTCTGCAGAATTGGAAAACCCAATTATCAAATTTATTTCCTAAGGTAGGGGGCCCCAAATAGTCATAAACATCTTGAAAAGGAAGAACAAATTTGGAGGACCCAAAATTTTTAAAATAAAGAATATTAAAAAGTTACAGTAGATAAAACAGGATGGTTCTGGCACAAGGAAAGCTTCACACAAGGAAATAGAATTGAGAATTCAGAAATAGACACTCACACCTATGGCCAAATGATTTTTGACAAGGTGACCAAATACTCTCAATTGAGAAACAATAGTATCTTTAACAAATGTTGTCGGGATAACTTGATATCCATATGTAAATGAGTGAAAGTGGATCTCCATCTCACACTTCATACAAAAAGTAACTCAAAATTGGTCTTCTACTAAATATAAGAGCCAGTGCCATAAAACTCCCAGAAGAAAATGTAGGGATGCATCCTTAGGTTCTTGTTTTAGGCAATCGTTTCTTAGACTTTACACCCACAACACAAGCAACATAAGAAAAAATAGAGAAATGGCACCTCATTAAAATTAAGAATTTTTGTGCATCAAAGGACTTTGTCGGGAATGTGAAAAGACATCCTACTCAATGGGAGGAAATATTTGGAAACTACATATCTTGCAAGGGTTTAATATCCAGAATACATAAAGAAATCCTACAACTCAACAGTAGAAAGGCAAACCAATAAAAATATGGGCAAAACACTGGAATAGACATAAAGAGGATATGCAAATGACTAAAAAGCACATGAAAAGATGCTCAACTCCAGCTATTAGGGAAATGAGAATTAAATTGCAATGAGATATGATTTCATACCCACTAGAATGGCTACTATTTTAAAAACATTAAATGAATAGTAATATTACGCTAAGCTAAAGAAACCAGACACAAAGTACTGCATATTGTATAACTCCATTTATATAAAATGTAAATATAAATAAATCTATAGGGACAGAAATAGATTAGTGGTTCTTTAGGGCTGAGGAAGAACAGAGTGATTTTGAAGTGACTACTAAGAGGTATGGGGTTTTTCTTTTTGGAGTAATGAAAATGTTCTAAAATTGATTGTGGTGATGACTGCACAACTCTGTGAATATACTAAAAGCCATTGTTTGTACACTTTGATTGGATAGTATGGTATGTGAATATATCTCAATAAAATAGTTTTTTAAAAGAAGCAATATCACTTTGGCAATATTTGTGTACTATTAAGACAAAGAGATCAGGTGAAGGTGTGATTTCTTGTTCTGCCTATTTGGAGATAAAAATAGGGATATTGAGAATCCTTTGGGTAACTTTTTGAATTTTAAATTTTGCAACCTATTTTTATTATTAAATACACACAGGTATAAGTGCGGCAATTTCCCTCAGTGATGTGTTTCAGAGTTACAATCCCTGGTTCCCAATAAATCCTTCCTAATAGCTAACCTAATTCCCCTCTGCTCTCCCTTTAATTCCTTCCTCTTACTTGCTGTCAGTGGAGATGGAAAATAAGCGGTCACCATCCTGCTCATAATAGCCTTTCTTATTATGAAAGGATTATTCCACTTATAGTTGTCTCTTTTCTAAAGCTAAATCCCAATATTCTCAGTGTTTTCATGTAGATCTTATTTTTCAATTCGTTAAGTATCTTTCTGACTTCTTCAAACCCTCTCCATGGTATCCATGTGCCTCTTAGAAAGGGACTGAAAGGTCCTCTACCACAAACTTGGTACTTCAATTTTCTAAGGAAAGATGTGCCATACAAAGTGATATTTTTCCTTGTTATAACCATCAAGAATAGCTTGTTCTATATTTTTACAGGGAATAATATTATGGATATCTTAATTATCCTAAACTTTCTGAATGTTGGAATCATTTGCTAAATAAATAATAATAAAGATATTAACCAAATACCCTTCCATGATTATATATTATAATCAAGGTCACACAAAGTTGAAAAAAGAAGACTCAATGACAAAATGCTCCAAGCCAATGTGCAACAAAAGAACAGGGCAAAGCCAAACAAACTGAGTGCACCTATGTTTAGATGGATTTCTCATGGATTACTGATTTTGCCAGAGCTGTTAATATGCTGGTGTGGTTTGTGGCTTAAAATAGCCCAGGAAATTTTGTGTAACTCCCATGACCTGACAGAGGTGCCTCTAAAGAGCTATGAGCTAGTTGATTTTTTAAACATTTAAATTGTTTCCAATGCACTTGTAAGAATGCAGTGTTAGTGTTTCCTGATACTTATCTTGCTGTACCCTAAAATTTCAGCAAAGACCACAAGGCACAATGTAACAGTCTATATGCAAACTTGGTTTCTCAAGGCCACATCAACTGAGGGCCGCAAGAATAGGTATAGAAAATATTATTTCAATCTCTGACCCTCTCCTCCAATTGCATAAACTGCATTATATCCTTTTCAAAAATACCCCCAAGTTGTTTTATATGTTCACGAGTCTTGTCTTAGGATCTATAGTAAGATTCTATTCTACCCAGCAATATCTGATATTTTCTTCCTCCACCCTTCTAATTTACAGAAGTGATTTTGTGCCAGGCAGCTCCTGCTTCCAATAACTGCAGTGAGGCACTTACTGATGTTCAGGGTTGTGTGTGCTAATTTGGCTGTGAAGCCACTGCAAACTCACCCATGCTGATACCTGTCCCTGCCAAAGCTTCATTGTCCTAAGCAGTTGGTGCCAATGGAACTAAACTAGCCTTTTCTAACTTTTTCCATCCCTTGCAAGTTAATGTCCATTTGGGAGTTTAGGGAGATTAGCTCTGTTTATCTTTACTCCTTTTTTTGCAAAATCCTTTATCTAGGGCTCAGGAGAGTATCTATGGAAACTGGATTAGCTGTTAATCTGATTAAAAGACATCTAACTGCATTAAAGGTAAAGAATTATTGTACATCTTCACACCTTTCTCCTGGGTAAGTTCTACTCCAAGAAGTGAGCTCCTCATACGACTAAAGCCCAGTTGGGCTCATTCCTTCAGTTGTTTAGATTTTAAGACAAGCCTCAATCCTAGGGTGAATACAGCTTAAACTCAAGACGGTATTCTCACTATATTCTTCCAATTAAACAATCATTAATGTTTTTAGCCCCTACAATAATTAACTCCAATTCCAAAGAATCCTCTCCTAAGTAGTATACTTTTAGGCTTGGCTTCGAGGGGAAATAATGGACTAAAATCTCTGGTATCAACAGGACCTCATGAGTCAGGTTTGGCATTGTCATATTATTTCCCCTCTTCTATGCAGAACAAATATTAACAATGCTGATATTCCCTACACATATTTGGATCTTCCCCTTCTGTATCTGTGCTCACCAGTACAGTGCAGTTGGCCTCGTGCCTTATTCTTTTGGACCACCTGAGTTCACCTGCAGCTATGGGTCATAATTCCAGGTCCAATGATAACTTCCTACTTGAAGCATACAAAGTGAAGCATTCTCCACCACATGCATTTGTAACCCAGAAAAGGGAGGTGGGTGTGATTTAATATCTCCATTGCCCAACCTCCAAACAATGGGAGGAATGGTGAATGTGGGTAAATAAATGTCCCAGACAGTTAATGAGTGTCTGTAATGGATCAGTTTTGAGTCACATTCTATATTGCTCTCTAGAAGTCGCTGGTGAGATTGAGCCCAGTTTACCCAAAGTAATCATTTCATTCATTAATGGACATTTTATTGGCTTTACTTCTGACTTACTTGCCCAAATTCCTCATTTGTGCATTCTCCTAAATAACTGTTTCCAGCCAAATCCATGCTTCAAGGTCTGCTTTTGCAGGCAAGAGAACGAAAGCATTATGTGCTCAGATGGTTGGTAATTATGTTTTATTAAATTTGTTCATTCTAAGGCAAGATGCCACTAAAAACAAATTTAATCACAATGACTTTCATTTCAATTTAATTTAAGACTATATATATTTTTTCAGCATTTTGTGGATAATGGGAAACCAAAGGATATGATGAAATGAATGACAACTCTAAAATTTTATAATTTTATAATATAGTATCTACCCATATCTATCACTCTTTATCCACCTGTATATCTACCTACCTATCTAGTATCAATCTATCACTTCTATTTATCTCCTCTTGATCTAGTCCATTAGTATTTTTTTAACATCCACTCTATGCCAAGCATTATTGCTGGCACTGAAAGTACCAAATGAGGGTAATGGTTCCTCCCGTCATGGATTTTATAGTCTAATGAATGAGATAAACATTACATGAATATTTAAACAAACAGCTGCTTATGATCATAAGAAGTCCTGAGCTCTACTGAATTGTCAGTTCTGGGCTTTATCTGTGTGATGTTTCTTGGGTAGAACTCACCCAGGAGAAAGTGGTCCCGATGTTAATAATGCTTCACCCTTAATGCAGTCATATGTGTGTAATTCAGATTATTTGCTGGCACAGTTTCCATAGATGCTAAGCCTAGAAAAAATGGGTTGGCAATAAAAGACTGAATTAAAGTTGAAAAGGAGGAAAATTACAGATCACATCAAAAGTATAAATATCAAGGCCATCAAAATGTGTCTTCATTGAGAGGGGATTAGGAAAATTTTCTCCAGAAGTAATGTTTAAGCTACTTTCTGGAGGAAGAATGCCTGAATCAGAGGATAGTGTGGGTCTGAAGCTTTCAGAAAGAAAGATCCTCCTAGGATCTTAGATGACACCTGAATTAGATTTAAAATACTGATTATCTCCTCTCTTTTGCTTAAAAATTATTTTAGATTTTTCTAGTGCAACATTAAATGACCTAATTGAACCATGGTGCCATGTTAGTTTCAGTTACATTAAATTTAATTACTTACACTACATTTAAATAGAACAGTCTGATATTGAGTTGCTCCTCTCACATTTTTTTGGTACAGTAGTTCCATGATGGGTTTCTATTTCTATGTGCAAATGTTACAGTTCTTGCTTATTTCAAGTGCAATTCCATTTTCATTTCTTTTCACAGCAAAAGAATCATTAACATTATTTCTTCCTTTCCTGGAATTTCATTTCCTCATTAAAGTTAAAACATAGCATAAAACATTTCAAATTGATACTATGACAATTCTGAATTAGATGGAGCCAAAGAAAGACCAATTCCCAAGAAAAACAAAGGCTAAGTAGAGAGATAAAAAGTTGCAATTAGCTAGTTATTTATGCTTATATGTTTGAAAAAGATATTCATCTCTAAACAGATGTTATAGTGCCAGTTTACTAGGTAAAAAAAATGTAAATATGGCCTATCTGTTAAATGGAAATAAAGATTGTTTTGCTTCCTTAAAATACATCCAGTGAACATGTCAGATATAAAAATGAAAGCAATGACAACTTTTGTATCTTATGATATTGAATTTAAAGGATTTTATTTTATAACTTCATTGTTCAATTTCGCTTCCTGTTTCCCCGACTAGACTGCCAATTTTCCAAAACAGCACAAAACAAAACAAAACAAAAACTCTAAGAACAAAATTCAGTGCAGCCAATGAGAAAGTTAACTAAGCTGGTAGTCAAATCAGTTAAAGATATAGACGTGGTATCAAGTCATGTATGGAAGTCTATCTATCAATCTTGTCTAAGGCAGTTAAAAAAAGTAGTCCTGACATCTCTTTCAGCATTGTTTGGGGAAGCCTTAATTGTAGAGTAGAAGGGAAGGACCTGGATATAGCCACTGATTAAAGCTAGGTAAATAGAACTAGTCTCAATAGTCTGTCTTTTTGCTGTCCTAAACGTTCACCTTACTCAAGCTCCTTCTCCAAGCCTGAAGAGATCTTTCCACTTGATGCTTATTACAGGTGGTATAGGAGCCTGGGATTTAGGAAAGAATGATGGATCAAATGGACTAGACCAGTAATGAGATAATTGTACAAATAGTTACTTACAGTGGGAGCCAGAAGTTGAATATAGCCAATTTCCTGGAAAGTAAAAAGAAAAAAAAAACACACACAAAAAAACACAGAGATTCAAAACCTATTTTTAGTATTAAGGAAGGAACTTGGAGCCTGCAGTTGATAAGAGACCAGAGTGTCAGTTACTAGCTGAGCACAGTAATGTAGGACATGAGGCACAGGGGTCTAGGACCAAGGAACCAGGGTGAGTTGCCTATGCTTCTTATTGCTCTATGAGTATGGATGGTTCCTCTGAGTAAATGGCACCACACTGGCAAGGCAACTTCCCACCCTAGGGACTTAGCAAACTTTACACATTCTCTTGCTTCTGCTCAATCCTAATTGTACTTTTGACCTTTCCCTGAACAAATCACCAGAGGATAGCACTCCCTTCTTGGAATTTCAGTTACTTTTTTTGTCTTGCACTGTTCATTTGCCATCTTTTATGGTTAGTATTTTTTGCACACAATTACATTTTAACTCTATGTTATACAAAATTACATTTAATTCATACTGAAAACTCCTGAATGATAGAGAAAAAAAACACCTTGTACATTTTTATCCTCTCCACTGGTGGTCTTTAAGTTTCTGGTTATGATCTCATAGCAGATGGAGAAACTGATTTAAAAATATATAATGTAACAAATAGAAAAGAAGAGGAAATTTTATGTAGTAAAAGGAAATATTTTTCATGCAACAGTACATGTGAGTGTGTATATGTTTTTCATGTGTTCTGGGTCATGATAAAGAAGTTTGAACAATGCTGCCCTTGAGTACTTAAGAGATGGCCCTTCCTATAACTAAGATTCAATACATATTTTTAAAAATTTCTCTACTTATGAAAAATGGGTTTATGAGAAAGGTAAGATCCATAACAGAGAACCACAATGTATGTACCAAATATTGGGCTGGAAACCTTTGATAATTTTTTAGTTACACAGCACAGAGGTGGTGTTCTGTCATTTGAGACTGCAAATCTCTCTGTCTTAGTTTTCTTTATAAAATAGGCTAATGATACCTAACTCTTCAGGATGTTTTAAGGATTAAATTAAATAATGCACACAAAATGTGTGATAAAATATAGTATGAAATAAAAACATAAGCTATTTCTCTGTGCTTAGTATTCTGTCAGAAACTCTAATATATATGAAAGAAATGAATATTCATAGGTAGAGAGGAGAGTCTGGTGGTTAACTGTGTGGACTCCTGATCTGACTGCCTAGGTTCAAATGTTTGCTTTCCTATCACAGAGTTAGTATGATAGCAAGAAATTTACTTGACCATCGAATTCTTCACGTATTTAAATTATTAACCTGTAAAGTGTTCCTCTCTGTATCTTTAAAATGAGGATAGCAATTGTATGTAATAAAAGGACCTAATAAGGGCCGGCTGTATAACCCAGTTGGTAGGGCGCCGGTTTACTACATGGGAGGCCCTGGGTTCGGTCCCCGGGCCTCCTCGAACAGGCAGACTGACTTGAGAAGGCAAGCCCCCGTGGGCGGGCAAAAAAGGCAAG
>PVKH010047661.1:0-10278 GCA_004027955.1 Chaetophractus vellerosus | reverse complement strand
TGACTTATTTGAATAATTTCCCAGCCAGGCAGAAAAGTGAAACCCTTTAAGTTGAAGACCTAGTTGGGTGCAGCCCATCCATATAACAGGGAAATGGCTGGGTTGGGAGCCACTCCCACTGGGTGGGGGAATATCTGACAAGAGCAAGGGAATTCACAGATAGGCCTTTGGGGTTGTAAAAATATCATGGCAGCACTTTAATATTATGTCTTAAATTCAGGCCTTACATTACACAGTATCAAATGGTTTCCTTGTTGGTAAATGAGACTTGGAAATTAACAAGCTCTATGGACATTTATAGTAAATTAGGTGAGGAGAAGGAAGTTAAGGTGGATTGTTGTGTTAATCAACTAACAATGTCTCCCACAGTCTAATAATTTAAATTTCTGAGAAATATAGCATGATTTCCTCAGTTCCCTTCCATTTTACTATAGTGCTTTAAGTCAGAGGTCTCAGGAAATGTTATGAATTACATCCTTTTGATTCAGGGCCTATTTAGCATCTCAATGCAAAGAGCAGTTCAGTGTTATTTCCCAGGGGGGCAAGGCAATTTATGCTAGGAAAACAAAAACAAAAACAAAAACAAAAAACAAAATAAAGGCTATTGCTGTCTTTAAGTAGATTTCCTAAGAGTCACACAAAACATTTCACTTTCACATTACTGTTCATAATTCATTATTTAGTTATATTTAGCTGTAAGAGAGAAGGGAGGCTGACAAATGAAAAATTTTCTTTGGACTCATAGCTACAAAGAATAGAATTGGTAGTTGTATTACAAACAACAGTTATTATTGGAGGGAATTAGCAGTTTCTCTGATGACCAGGTTTAGTGTTTATAATGAGAAAGTATTCACTTATGTCTTATAAAAATTGTAAAAATATTAGAAGATTTTTCTAAAACTCCAACATCAGTGATTGGCAAACTTTTTCTTAGAGGGCTAGATAATAAATATTAAGGGTTTGTGGGCTATACAATCTTTTATGGGTTGATGCTCCATGTACCCCAGAAAATCATGTTCTTAAATGTAATCCATTCCTCTTGGTGTGAACTCATTGTAAGTAGGACTTGTATGGAGGTTACTTCAGCTCAGTAACCTTATTACTGGCGTCCTTTATAAGCAGAGTGAAATTTAGACAGGAAATTAAGAGGCTGGACATTGACAGAAACCAGAAAAGACCAGGAAATGTTACCATGTGCCTTGCCATGTGAGAGTGGAGCCAAGGATTGCCAGCAGCCAAGCCCAGAATGCTACAGTCTTCAGGGAGAAAGCACTGCCTTGTTGATGCCTTGATTTGGACTTTCTTTCAGCCTCAAAACCATAAGCTAATAAATTCTCATTGCTTAAGTCAACCCATTTCATGATATTTGCTTGAAGAGCCTAGGAAACTAAAACCTAGTCTCTGTTGCAATGATTCAATTCTTCCCTTTTAATGTGAAAGTAGCCATAGAAAATATGTAAGCTTATGAGCAAGGCTGTGCTCCAATAAAACTATATTTATGATAATAGTTGGCCTGCCTCTGGTTTATGGTTTGCCAATCCTGCTGTAAATGATAAGTTCTATAAATGGAGAGGACATATTTGTTTTTGTTCAAATTTTATTTCCATTATCTAGCATATTGAACAGCATTTGAAAAATCAGTCTGAGAAATGTAAAAGACATAGGAATGTAAAGAAGGGTATGATATTTGGAAGACATGTAAGAGGATACTAAATTTTTCATTTTCTTATTATGGAAACAAGAGATTCTGTTGCATGTTGATATGACAAACAAGCAGAAGTTGAAGTATATTAATTCAGAGACTAAGATAATAAAATAATATAGTGATCAAATTTAGAAAATAAAAAGTAGAAAGATGTGGAAATAGTACATGCTATCTAAATTCTAGTTGTTCAAATTAAAGAATCAATATAGATTTTTTCAATTAAAAAATCAAAGATAATTCAATAAGAGGAAATTTTTAAATCCATATTTTTCAAATTAGTAGGTTAATGGAAAAATTAATTATCTTTATACATGTTTTTGGGTCGTGTGATAAAAAATACATTGTTGAAAATTCTTAGACTATTAGAAATTGGAAGAATTATTTTTATCCTGATAAAAATATCTGTGGGTAACTACAATATCTATAGAGTGAAAAGTAGAGGCACCTCTATTAAAGTTAGGAATCAGGTAATAGTGTAAACTGTTGTATAATAAATGTGGAATTTATATCACATGCAGTAAAACAAGTAAGATGAAAAAGAATTATAGATACTGGTGAAGAGAGCACAAAATTATCATTATTAGCATATGATGTTATATGTGGAAAACTGAAGATAATCAACTGCAAAGCTGTTAGATATAATAAGGAAATTGATTTCATTAGAGACTTACAAAACAGGCTAAGTAGGGTGCGTGACCCTGCAGAGCCACCCGGCCGGCCTGGCTCCCCTCCCCAACACCTAGGGGCTGGCGGGCTGCCCTAAGGAGGTGGGGAGGGGACGATTGGTCCTGGCGGGGTGCACTACTCTGAGGAACTTCTGCACTACCCGCAGCTTCCCGCGGAAGAACATGCTGTTCCATCTAGCCTTCTTTGGATTAGCGTGGGACCCACTCAGAGGCCAGAAGTGGGTGGAGAATTGTAGGAGAGCAGACTTAGAAGATAAAATATCTCATCAGCTAAACAAACATTAGTGGTTATGTGCCATACACTTTGAGACTTCTATGATCTGCAGAAGTAGTTCTTATAGGACTATTTGATGTTGCTAGCCATTTGAACAATCCACATAATAGCACAGAAAACGAATAAAAGAATTGAGTGAAGATGAAATCAGGGCACTGAAACAGAAAATTTGATGAGACTTCTGAAGAGGAATAAAAACATAAAGAAACGAACAACAGCAGTGCTCAGGACTCCAATGCAGAAGAAGGGGTAAAGAACAGGATGAAGACATTTTACCTTTAACCCTGAAGAGAAGCAAAACAAAAAAATACCTAAAATCTTGATTCCTATGGGAAAACAAAACATATGTCTAGATGGTCATGAGGCTGATGAAGTCCCCGAATATCTCTCTATTCTGGATAACTTTCAAGCACTGCTGGAGTGCCAAATACATTCCAGTGAAGGGGAGCTGAGAAAGAGCTTTGAGACAAGGGTAGTTAACACATTGTTCTGTTCAAAAACATAGCAGAAACAGGACCTAGAGATATGCGAAGCTGCATTCAGGAAGAAACCTTCAGGGAAGTAAGAGACTCAAACTTCCTTTCCATTATCACTGATAATGTGGCAGACATAGCTGGGGGTGGGGGGAGGGGGGAAGAGCACGGGCCGTGTTGGTGAGGTTTGTCAATGAATCTCATCATCTGAGATGGGAATTTGAGGGCTTCTTGCCTTACGAAGCTGATGCAGAAATTTTGGCTGTGAAATTTCACAGTACAATAACTGAGAAGTAGGGACTAAACATGGAGTGCAGTCGTAGACAGGCCAACATTGTTTCCAGTGGATTTTCTTCCAAAATGAAAGTTGTTGCTTCTAGACTTCAGAGAACTATCCCCTAGTTGTCTACACATTCTGCTCTTCGTGTGCCTGAAATATGTGGTTAGCAAAATCACTGTGATGAGAGTTATCTGTTGCACTGACAAGGATTGAGGAAGTTTCTTCTTTTTTCCATCGATCGCCACAACTACTTTTAGAACTTGACAATATAATTTCTGTCCTTTTTCAGAGCAGCGAAGAAGGGGGAATGAGCTGCAGGAAACTTGCCATTCTTAGTGGACAGGCAGGCGTGATGCTTTTGATATTTTAGCAGACATCCTGCAAGCACCTGTTTATTTTTAGATGGCATAAATAGTGACACAAATGTTAGATGGAATAACTATATAGCTGGTCTAGCATCTGTACTCTGTAGTACAGTAACAGATTTTGATTTCATTACTCATTGCTGCTCTTAGAAATGTCCTCTCTTTTATGAGCCTTTGGGAAAATTCTCCAGGGGCAAACTTCTGATGTCTTTTTTGCAGCCAGTAGTTTGACTGTGATGCTGCATTCACTCGATGAAGTGATGGAAAATATTGACGTTTATCATGAATTTTCGTTTGAGGAAGCCACAAATTTGGCAACCAAATGTGATATTCAAATGAAACTCCCTGGCAAATTCTGCAGGGCTCGGCAAGGTGATGAACTAGAATGTTAACTGCAGCAGTTTGAGATTATTTATGAATTCCAAAGAGAGAGATTGTTTATAAGCTGATCTTTTCCTCTGGGCGCGATCCTCTTTGACTATATTAGACTGGGCTGAGATGACTTTAATTAAATTACGTTAAGATTAGGGCTTTGATTGAACCACATCAGTAGGGTGTAACTTGGCTTAAGTCTCTGCCCCCTTGGTGGGCTATATAAACGGACACTCCCTCAAAAAGACACACAGAAGAAGGCACAGGAAGAAAGTGAGCTCCATAGACATAGAAGAGGAGAGAGCTTGTTCATTTCAGTCCTGCCATGTGACAGAAAGGAGAAGACTCAAACAGCTAAAGCCCCAGAGAGAGCTAAGCCATTTGCCTGATGGTTTGCAGCTGAAGAGATCAGAGCCCTGAGCAGCTGAGAAGGCCCAGAAAGAAATGAGCCCTCCAGCCTACAGCTGAGATCAGAAGGCTGAACCCTCACAGAGATCGGCAACAATCCTGCTTCAATACGTGGCAACAGACTTTGGTGAGAAAATACGTCTTATGGTACCTTGAGTTGGACTTGTTCCAGCCTTGTAACTGTAAGCTTTTACCCCAAATGAATACCCCTTATAAAAGCCAACCAATTTCTGGTACTTTGCATCAGCACCCCTTCGGCTGACTAATACATCAACTAACCTCTGAGTTACTATAGCCCTAAGTGTTCCAAAAGTGGAGCACATTATTCAGGAACTTAAAGATATATTCTCAGAACAGCACCTCAAAGCTCTTAAATGCTTATCTCTGGTGCCCTCTGTCATGAGACAGCTCAAATTTAATACGTTGGAGGAACACTGCCAGCATGTGCAGAAGTGACTTATCCAATCCTGACACACGCTCAGCCAAGATTCACTGCTGGAGAATCAAATGGAAACACAGAGGGAAAACTATAGAGCTTCTATCCACCATTTATGAAGGCCTCCATCTGCCTGACATTAAGTTTTTTACTATCGTTTATGCATTATTGAAGGTTTTATGTATTTTTCCCATGATGAAGGTTGAGAATGAATGCTATGAAAATGGACGAAACTGTTTCAAAGCACACCTGAGGATCATTTTGACCAACCAAAAGTCGAGTTACTTGGCTTTAATATAAATTTTGATATAAAACACAATCTATATTTAATGGTGGACACATATTTCAAGTTCGATATAACCAAGTCAGAGCTTCCTACAGGTAATTCAGAAACCATTGAAAATACCTAAGAGACTTTTAAAATAGATTTTCTCTTGTATTTGGAAGAAAAACTGTAAGGTGTATTGTGTTAGTCAGCCAAAGGGATGCTGATACAAAGTACCAGAAATCTGTTGCCTTTATAAAAGTTACAAGGCCCTAAAGAGTCCAACTCAAGGCACTATAAGAGGTACTTTCTTGTGGAGCTGATGTGGCTCCCTGGTTGAGTGCCAGCTTCCTACATACGAGGTCCTAGGTTCAATCCCCAGAAGGTACTTTCACCCAAGTCATTTGCCACATGTTGAAGCAAGATGGCAGACAGTCTCTCCTTCCTTCTTTTTCTTAAGGCTCTGTGGGCCCAGCTTCTTCCAATCTCAGCTGTAGGCTGGCATAATGCTCATCTCTCTTCCTGGGGCCACAGGATCAAAGTTCTCTCCTCTGGCATCTATGGAGCCCTTTCTCTTTTCTCGTGTATCTCCTTCTGTGTGTCTTCTTGAGTGAGTGTCTGCTTATATTAGACCACCAAGGGGATGCGAATTCAACCCTAAGCCATGCCCTACTGATGTGGTTGAATCAAAAGCCCTAAATTGATTCAATCAAGTAAACTTAATACTTTTGAATTTAATACAATCAATGGGTATCACACCCAGAGAAACACTTTACAAACATTATATCTTTTTTGGAATTCATAAATAATATTAAACTGCCACATGCATGTAGGTCACTTAATTACTGAATATCTTTGCCTATAGGTCACCCATTGAATACATTAGTCATTAATAATCTACCAATTTAAAGGGCCCCTGTTTGAACACTCATGCACTGAAAAGCCATCTATTCTTCCAGAAGATAGCATTGGAAGTAACACATTTTATTTCTGTATGATCTCTGTTAGTGGCACTCTGGAATTATTTTAGTTGTCATTTTAAATGTAATATTTATCATCACTGTGGATCTAATTGCCAGGCTATCAGTCCAGTTATCAGTACTCAAAGAAATAAATTTTTAGGAGGTGTGGAAGGAAAGGAATGCATTTTGTAAAATGTCACAATGGGACTCATGGCTGACTTTTTTTTTTTTTATGGCCAGGACTGTATTTATTATAAAAGGCACAGGACAGAAATTTGATAATTACCTAAATAACTTTTAATTGGTTTTTAGAAAATATATCCAAGTCTTTGGAAAACAACTATTTCTCTGATACAAACTGAGAGGTTTCTCTAAATTTGGAGTTTTAAATGCAAATTTAAACTCACTTGCAGAAACAGAGAAGTATTTTTTTTTTGGTCATACCCAATTTATTTGTGAATTACAGATTTTTTCTTTCTGCTTCAAACTTTTTGCCCAGGAGCTGATGCATCTATTCCTCTGAGATTACAGCTTCTATTTTTTTTCTCTCTCTCTCTTTTAAAAACATCAGTTTTATTGATATATATTAATAAAGTATGCAATCCATCCAAAGTGAACAATCAATGGTATTTGGTAAAATCACATAGTTGTTCATTCATCAATTCAATCATTATTAGAGAATTCCCATTATTCCAATAATAATAATAATAAAAAGCAAAAAACAAACAAAAACTCATCACCTCTCAATTGCTCTATTCTTACCCTGCTGCACATAGCTGCTATTGTTTCTGTGTCTCTAGTTTATTTGTATTTATATTTTGTATAGATGGAGTCAAGCATTATGTAGTACCTTGTGTCTAGTTTCTTTCCCTTAGTGTATTTCCTTTCTTTATCCTTATTGAAAGATTATTAATATATTACTATATACTACTGTCCACAGTTTGCTTTGGTTGTATTTTTGCCTGATATTAACATCTTGTTACATTAACATACATTTGTTCAGTTTCAAAGAAAAACAGTCATATATGCAATATTAACCATATTCATATTTCACATGAGGTTTCACTATGCTATATAGTCCCATGTTACAGTTTTTACCTTTCCTTCTAGTAATATACATGACCTTGGGCAGTCCCTTTCAACCACCGTCCTACCCATAAAATAGCACTGTTAGTTACAAACACTATGATGTACTTCCACCTTTTCTATTCATTTCCAAATATTAACAAACAACCTTTATACCAATTCTGCACAGATTAACCCTCAGCTTTCTGTTCTCTAACCTCATTCCATTTTCTGGTGACCTGTAGTCTAGTTATTAACTTCATGAGTTTACATAATATATTTAGTTCGTAAGAGCACAATTATAGAGTATTTGTCCTTTTCTGTCTGGCTTGCTTCAGTCAACATAATGTCCTCCATGGTCATCCATGTTGTCATATGCTTCACAACTTCATTTCTCCTTCAGCTGCATAATATTCCATTGTTTGTATACACCACAATTTGTTTATCTATTCATTGGTTAATGGACACCTGGGTTGTTTCCATCTTCTGGAAATTGTGAATAACACCGCTATGAACATGGGTGTGCAGATGTCTGTTCATATCACTGCTCTCAGTTATTCTGGGTATATATCTGGTAGTAGTATTTCCAGGTCACGTGGCACATCTATATTCAACTTCCTCAGGAACTGCCAAACAGTCCTCCACAGTGGCTGCACCATTCTACTTTCCCACCAGCAGTGAAAAAGCATTCCTATCTCTCCACATCTTTTCCAACACTTGTAGTTTTCTGTCTTTTTAGTAGTGGCCATTCTGATAGGTGTGAAATGATATCTCTTTGTAGCCTTGATTTGCATTTCCCTAATTGCTAGTGATGTTGAATATTTTTTCATGTGTTTTTGTTGTTGTTGTTATTGTTGCCATTTGTACTTCTTCTCTGGACAAATGTCTATTCAAGTCATTTGCCCATTTTTTAATTGGGTTATTTTTTTATTGTTGAGTCATAGCATCTCTTTGTAAATTGATATTAACCTTTATTGAATATGTGATTATATTGGAATATTTTCTCTCATTGAGTTGGCTATCTTTTCATCCTTTTGACAAAGTTATTTGAGATTCAAAAGTGTCTAATTCTGAGGAGGTCCCTTTTATTTAGTTTTCCTTTTGTTGCCTGTGCTTTGGGTATAATATGGCTGACTTTTAATTAATAGGAGTTTTAAGTAATTGTTAAAAATTTGTATTGGCCAGGTAAGAGGATTACCAGAGAGTGAGAGAAACTGAGCTCACCAAGCAAGGATTTCAGTGTAGACTTTGTCTTTATCAAATGAACCTAAAGGAAGAAGATACAGTTAAAGTTCCAATGCCTTTTTCCACATCTGGTTGTTGCTGTTTACATTCCTTTGTTGAGCCTACATCTTCAAAAGCTTTTTAGCAGGTATGTGTTAAACACTTGTTTCATGGTCAAGACAGAATCAAGAGGCCATGTATACTGACAACTAATTTATCTGTTTTCTTGTATTTCCATGACTATAACTTCTGCCTCATCTTGATTTATAGGCAAAACCTAGAAAGCCTACAAAAATAAGTGCTTTGTGGTTTATCCAGGAATAGTAAAAAGAAATTGCTATTATTTTTGGTGAAGAAAATCAATTTTGTACAATATATTTCAATCCAAATAAAATGTGAATTTTGTTTAAAAATATATTAAGTAAATTGATTTTTCTGTATTCTAGTAATATGAATTATATAAAACAATTCCCCATTCATTTTAGCAGAATTAATCAACACTATAATTCAGGGATTAACAAGAATTCAACATGTTTTATTCAAGCAATATAATACTTGAATATAAATGGGAGAAATATACCATGTTTCTTCATGGAATTAGTAAAACTTGTAAGATGTAAATTTTCTCAAAATTTCATGTAAGTTCATATATTACTTATAAAAATACCAAGTTTTTTTTCTTTTCAAATATACAATAAAAAATTAAAGTTTTATTTAGGTGAATGTGCAAGCAGAAAAATTAGGAGAACTTTTAAGAAAAATAATCAGATGAAGAACTTAGTAAAATGTTAAAAAAAACACAATAATTAGTTTAAAACTGGTTTAAGGATGAATAGCTCTTTTAGATAAATTTTATACAATGAGAAAGAAACATTTATTTTATTAGTCACTGACATTTTGACATAAGAGTGAAAAATGGAAGAATTTAATAAAGTTTCATGTCCAAACCTGAAAAAATGTAGCAGGAAGCATGTCATGTGTGTTTATCAATTGGTATTTTCTTCACCAGAGGACCCAAGAGCAATGCTGAAGACTCTTAGACGCAATGCCTAGGGTTTGGCTATCTGCATTTCATGCTATCTGTAATTGCATCCACTTCAGGCCTGCCTATTTACTGTCTGATTCAGGTTGGAAAATAAGAATACCCTTAGGCTCCTAGCCTAGAAAATCTGTGCCATCCCCAAACACAGAAATCCTCTTTCGTGTTTACTCCTCTTTTAAACCACAAGCATAAAAGATGGTAAGAGAATAATGGTCCTTACATTGTTATAAATATTGACTTGTTGGTTTATAGCACCTTTAACTTTTGAAGATCGCTGTTCTATTGGTCACGTAATAGATAGGCTTATAGATATAATAATATCTGTTTAGAAGTTACCCTCCTCTATATGAAAAAGAAAAGACTCAGGAATGGAAGAGTTAAAACTATTCAAAACTATTTGCATCTATAGTTAGTACCACACATGATATGTTCATCTTCAAGAGACTTAAATCTTTGGCCTGTCCATGTGCCAGTTGGGCTCTGAATCTCAGCAAAGTTGCAACACCTACTCTCCAATTCATTGGATTCACCCAGGACAAAGAACAAGGTGATTTTACATTTTAGATTTGTTCCTGATACTCAGGTTTCTTCAAGTTTACTCTCAAATAATCTTTAGAGTTATTTTCAACCTTAAAACGTAAAGAGATGCAGTCTAACATAGATTAAACTGTGGATTCAGAGAGACCTTGGTTCAAATCCTGCCCTAGATACTTATTAGATA
>PVKH010047660.1:0-10276 GCA_004027955.1 Chaetophractus vellerosus | reverse complement strand
CAAACTATTAAATCTTACCCACCTTCCATCTTTATTTACTATTCTATTTTCATCATTATTATAAATTCCTCTATAAGGTAGATCAGGGACAGGGAGTCTTTCTTGGATTCTTTGTCCCCTGGGTGAATACCAGGGCCTGCCATTAATCATGTAGACAGGTCCAAATTGAGTCATAATGGTTGGCACCGGGCATCGTTTTTTTTTTTTTAGGTTTCTGGTGTAAACACAATCTCTAATTTTTTTAATTTAGACGTTCTCAGCATGGGCAATTCCTAGAAACCCACTCAGTGAAAAATGTAGGACACAAATTAGGAAGAGGAAAACCACAGTCCCAAACCCTGCTATTCCAAGTCCTTTTCCAGGAATCAGGCCTCCTTGAGTCTTCTTCCACCACACTCAAACCTTGTCTACGAGTGTGGCTGGAAGAGAACTTTGCACTTTAGGAAATGGTCACGGCAGACCTGCAACTCCTATGCTACAACTCAATGGACTCAACCAGGACACCTAGTTGGGAGTTGATGATGGAAGACGGCTATGCAGGGGAATCCAGAGAGCCTGCAGCTGCAGGCAGGATAATCCGTTGCATTGTGGAGGAGACATTACCATTCAAGACTTCTCAAGATTGGGGGAACAACTATGGACTAGAATGGACTAGTTGGAGTCCTGATATAGACTTATGATGTATACAATGCAAGAAATTGCAAAATTATGTGGAGCCAGGGTCATTGGACACTTTGGGAGCAGGGTGAGGGAAGAGCAATTGTAATGCAGGTTTTTGTTTTGTTTTGTTTTGTTTGTTTGTTTGTTTGTTTTGGGGGTGGGACCTGGGAATTGTCATGGATGATGATGCAATGGAGGATGTAGGCCAGTTTGTATGATCATGTATCATTCAGGAACTGTAAAGAAGAGAGGGTTGTCTATGGCCTGAACTGTGATCTATGTCTGATGGCAAAGCCCCAAAATGTGTGTAACTGTCAGAGGTGTTATGCCACATTTAGGGATGTGCATGTGGGGAGTTGTGGGAGGGGTGGAGGGGTGCCATATGGGTACTCCTGGAATCTCTGTGTAAAATTTGTGTAATCAATGTATCCTAAAAAAATGTATTTAGCTATATAAAAAATAAATAAAAAATCAATTAAAAAATAAAATAAAATAAAATAAAATCAATGTCTAACTGCTACTTTTACCTAACACCCTGGGAATGCACTGGGAACATCAGTTTGCAAAACCAAGTGAGTAACTCTTCTCACTGGCTGTTATGCCCTTGTTTTCTTTTATAATGCATGGCAAATCTCTGCTTTTACCTAACCCTGTGTGAATGCACCTAGATCTTCAACTTTGAAATTCAAGTCCGTTTCTTCTGCAATTGACACCAATGCACCTGTTTTCAATTGCTATCAATGTCTAAAGTTTGGTTTCACCTAATGCTCTGTAACTGCAAGAAGATCATCAGTTTTGGAAAGCAAGCAATTTATTTATTTATTTGGGTCCTGCGACCTGGCTTTCACTTATAGCCTTCCGAAATCACAGCTATTACCTAATGCTCACTGAATGCACCAGGATCACCAGTTTTCCAAACCAAGAAATAACTTTCATTAACTCGTGGCTAAACCCTTGTTTACCCTTGTTTACACTTACCATCTTGTTTAACTGTTTTCACTTACCATCAATCCCACATCACCACTATTACCTAACACTCTCTGAATGCACCAGGTACACCAGTTTTGCAAACAAAGAAAGTTACTTCATTAACTCATGGGTAGACTCTTCTTTTTGATTACCATCACTGCCAAATCACTGCTATTACCCAATGCTCCATGAATTCACCAGGATCATCATTTTTTGAAACCAAGCAATTTACTTCTTTAACTCATGGCTATGCCCTTACTTTCAATAAAAATCAGTAGCTAGTCAATGGTTTTACCTAATGATCTAAAAAGGCATCAGATAGTTCTTTTTGAATACCACCATATTTCCTCATTTTATTCAATGCTGCACCTCTTGTTTTCAGTTACAATCAATGTCTATTCACTACTTTTATCTAATACCCTGGGAATGCACCAGAAACATCAGTTTGCAAAATGAAGCCAGTTACTTGCTTCACTGGGTGCTATGCCCTTGATTTCCCTTAAAATGCATGGCAAATCTCTGCTTTTACCTAACACTGTGTGAATGTACCTGGATCTTCAGCTTTGAAATCAAAGCCCATTACTTGTTCAATTGACACCAATGCACGTGTTTTCACTTACAATCAATGTCTAAAGATTGTTTTCACCTAATATTCTCTAACTGCACTAAGATCATCAGTTTTGGAAAGCAAGTAAGTTGCTTTTTTATTTGGCTGCTGAGCCCTGGTTCTCACTTGCACTCAATGCCAAATCACTGCTATTACATAAACCTCTGTGAATGCACCAGGATCACCAGTTTTCCAAATCAAGCAATTTACTTGTTTAACTCATGGCTATGCCCTTGTTTCCATTACCATGAATGCCAAATCACTGCTATTACATAACACTCTCTGAATGCACCAGGATCATAGGTTTTCCAATCCAAGCAAGTTATTTCTTTAATTGATGACTGTGCCTTTGTTTTCAGCTATTTGCATTAGCAAATTAGTGGTTATACCTAATGCTCTATGCAGGCATCAGATAGTTCATTTTAGAAAACCAACATATTTTCCCCTTTTATTCAATGTTGCAAACTTGTTTTCAGTTGCAATCAATGTCAAATAACTGCTTTTATCTAACACCCTGGGAATGTATCTGGAACATCAGTTTTCAAAACAAACCTGTTGTTTGTTTCACTGGGTGCTATGCCCTTGTTTTCCCTTACAATGCATTGCAAATCACTGCTTTTACATAATGCTGTTTGAATACACCAGGGCCTTTAGATATGAAATCAAAGTCTGTTACTTGTTCTATTAACACCAATACATCTGTTTTCACTTACAATCAATGTCTAAATATTGGTTTCAACTAATGCTCTGTAACTGCCACAAGATAATCAGTTTGGAGAGCAAGTAAGTTACTTCTTTATTTGGCTGCTGAACTTTGGTTTTCTCTTACACTCAATGCAAAATTACTTCTACCACCTAATCTCTGTGAATGCAACAGAATCATCAGTTTTCCAAATGAAGCAAATTGCTTGTTTAACTCATGGCTATGCCCTTGTTTTCACTTACCATCAATGCAAAGTCACTGCTAATACCTAATGCTCCATAAATGCAATAGGATCACCAGTTTTCCAAACTAAGCAATTTACTTGTTTCCCTCGTGGTAATGCCCTTGTTTCAATTACAATCAATGTCAAATCACTGCTATTACTTAACACTCTCTAATGCACCATGATCATCAGTTTTCCAATCCAAACAAGTTACTTCTTGAACTCATGACTCTGCCTTTTTTTCACCTAATTGCATTAGCATGTCAGTGGTTTTACCTAATGCTCTATGAAGGCACCAGATAGTTCATTTGGAAAACCACTATATTTCTTCCTTTACTTCAATGATGCAAACTTCTTTTCAGTTACAATCTATGCCAAATCATTACTTCTCCTGGTACTGGTGCACCAGGTACACCAGTTTTCCAAATGAAGCAATTTCCTTGTTTAACTCATGGCTATGCCCATGTTTTCACTTACCATCAAAGCTATTTCACAGATATTACCTAACACTGTGTGAATGCACCAGGATTATCAGTTTTCCAAACCAAGCAAGTTACTTCTTTAACTCATGGCTATGCCCTTGTTTTCACTTACAATCAAAAGTAAGTCAGTGGTTTTACCTAATGCTCTATGAAGACACCAGAGAGCTCATTTTGGAAAACCAACATAATACCTCCTATTATTCAATGCTGCACACTTGTTTTCAGTTACAATGAATGTCAAATCACTACTTTTACCTCACAGCATGGTAATGCATTGGGTACTTTAAGTGGCAATACCAAGACAGCTACTTGTTTCCCTGGGTGCTATGCCCTTGATTTCCCTTACAATTCATGGAAAATCAGTGCTTTTACCTAAATGTGTGAATGCACCAGGATTTTCAGCTTTGATATCCTGTTCTGTGACTTCTTCAATTGACACCAATGCAACTCTTTGCACTTATATTTAATATCTAAAGTTGGTTTCACCTAATGCTCTGAAACTGCATGAAGCTCATCAGTTTTGTGAAGCAATTGAGTAACTTCTTTATTTGGCTGCTATGCCCTGGCTTTCACTTACATTGAATCCCAAATCACTGCTATTACCTAATGCTCTGTGAATGCAGGAGGATCATCAGTTTTCCAAACCAGGCAAGTTACTCTTTAATTCACAGTTATGCCCTTGTTTTCACTTACAATCAATAGCAAGTCAGTGGTTTTACCTAATGCTCTATGAAGGCACCAGGTAGTTCATTTTGGAAA
Source organism: Chaetophractus vellerosus (assembly GCA_004027955.1). NCBI lineage: Eukaryota > Metazoa > Chordata > Mammalia > Cingulata > Chlamyphoridae > Chaetophractus > Chaetophractus vellerosus. Next base: position 5,873 of record PVKH010047660.1, on the reverse strand, counting down.
ACCAATATATTTCACCCTTTTATTCAATGCTGCACACTTGTTTTCAGTTACATTCAATGTCAATTTACTACTTTTACCTAACATCCTGGGAATACACAGGGATCATCAGTTTGCAATACAAAGCCAGTTACTTGTTTCACTGGGTGCTATGGCCTTTTCTTCCCTTACAATGCATGGCAAATGACTTCTTTTACCAAATGCTCTGTGAATGCACCATATCATCAGTTTTCCAAATCAAGGAATTTTCTTGTTTGACTCGTGGCTATGCCCTTGTTTTCACTTACCATCAAGGCCAAATCCCTGCTATTACCAAACACTCTCTGAAAGCACCAGGATCATTTTTCCAACCAAGTAAGTTACTTCTATTACTCATGGCAACCTCCTTGTTTTAACTAACAATCAATGACAAGTCAGTTGTTTTTCCTAATGCTGTATGAAAGCAACAGATAGTTCATTTTGGAAAACCCACATATTTCCACCCTTTATTCAATGCTGCTCACTTGTTTTAAGTTACAATCAATGGTAAATCACTACTTTTCCTTAACATCCTGGTAATGCACTGGGAACATCAGTTTGCAAAACAAAGCCTGTTAATTTTTTCACTGGGCTATGCCCTTGTTTTTGCTAACAATGCATGGGAAAGAACTGGTTTCAACTAAAGCTGTATGAAGGCACCAGGTTCTTCAGATTTTAATCCAAGCCTGTTACTTGGTGAATTTACATGAATGCAGCTGTATTCTCTTAGAATGTTTGACTAATGACTGCTTTCAACTGATGCACTGTAACTGCAACAAGATCATCAATTTGGAAAGCAAGTAAGTTACATCTTTATTTGGCTGCTGAGCCCTGGTGTTCACTTACACTCAATGCCAAATCGCTGTTGATACTTAACAATCTGTGAATGCACCAGGATCATCGGTTTTCCAAATGAAGGAATATGCTTGTTTAACTTGGGGCTATGCCCTTGTTTTCACTTACCATCAATGCCAAATCACTAGTATTACCTCATGGCTATGCCCTTGTTTTCACTAACAATCAATAGCAACTCAGTGGATTACCTAATGCTCGATGAAGGCACCAGATAAGTCTTGTTCAAAAACCAACATATTTCTTGCTTTTACTCAATGCTGCATATTTGCTTTCAGTTACAATCAATATCAAATCACTACTTTTACCTAACACCCTGGGAATGAACTGGGAACATCAGTTTGCAAAACCAAGCCAGTTTTTTGTTTCTCCAGGTGCTATGCCCTTGTTTTCCCATACAATGCATGGCAAACACTGCTTTTACCTAACGCTGTGTGAGTGCACCAGAATGTTCAGCTTGGAAAGCAAAGTCCATTATTTGTTCAATTGACACCAATGCACCTGTTTTTGCTTAAAATCAGTGTCTATAGATTGGTTTTACCTAATGCCCTGTAACTGCAGCAACATCATCAGATCTGGAAAGCGAGCAAGTTACTTCTTTATTCACCTGCTGAGCCCTGGTTTTACTTGCACTCAATGCCAAATCACTGCTATTACCTAATGATCTGTGAATTCACCAGGATCATCAGTTATTCAGATGAAGCAATTTTCTTGTTTAACTCATGGTTATGTCCTTGTTTTCACTTACCATCAATGCCAGATCAATGCTCTTACCTAATGCTCTGTGAACACAACAGGATCATCAGTTTTCCAAATGAAGCAATTTGCTTGTTTAACGTGTTACTATGCCCTTGAGTTCACTTACAATCAGTACCAAAACACTGCCATTCCATAATGCTCTTTGAATGCACCAGGATCATCAATTTTACAAACCTAGTGAGTTTCCTCTTTTACTCATGGCTTTGCCCTTGTTTTCCCTTATGATCAATAGCATGTCAGTGGTTTTACCCAATGTTCTATGAAGGCACCAGATAGTTAGTTTTGGAAAACCAAAATATTTCCTCCTTTTTTTCAATGCTGCACACTTGCTTTCAGTTACTATCAATTTCAAATCACTACTTTTACCTAACACCCTGGGAATGCACCGGGAAAATTGGTTTGCAAAGCCAAGCCAGTTGCTTGTTTCACTGGGTGCTATGTCTTGTTTTCCCTTACAATCCATGGCAAATCACTGCTTTACCTAACACTGTGTGAATGCATGAGGATTTTCAACTTAGAAACCCAAGCCTGTTACTTGTTCCATTGAGACCAATGCACCTGTTTTAACTTACAATCAATATCCAAACATTCTTTCCATCTAATGCTCTGTAAATGCACCAAGATCATCAATTTTGGAAAGCAAGCAAGTTACATCATTATTTGGCTGGTACAAACTGGCTTTCACTTACAGTCAATCCCAACTCACTGCTATTACCTAATGACTGTGAATGCACCAGGATCACCAGTTTTCCCAAGCTAGCAATTTAGTTGTTGAAATCGTGGTTATGCCCTTCTTTTCACTTACCATCAATGCAAAATCACTGCTATTACCTAACACTGTCTCAATGCACCAGGATCATCAGTTCCCAAATCAGCAAGTTACATCTTTAGCTTGTGGCTATGCCCTTGTTTTCAGTAACAATCCATAGCATGTCAGGGGTTTTACCTAATGCTCTATGAAGGGACCCGATAGCTCATTTTGGAAAACCACTATATTTCCTCCTTTTATTCAATGCTGCACTCTTGTTTTCAGTTTCAATCAATGTCAAATCACTACTTTTACCTAACACTCTGTCAATTCACTGAGAACATCAGTTTGCAAAAGCAAGCCAGTTACTTCTATCACTGTGCTGTGCCCTGGTTTCCCCTTACAATGCATGGCAAATCACTGCTTTTGCCTAATGCTGTGTGAATGCACCAGAATCTTCAGCTCTGAAATCCAAGCCCATTACATGTTCACTTGACACCAATGCACCTGTTTTCACTTACATTCAATGTTTCAAGATTGGTTTCACCTAATGCTCTGAAACTGCATCTAGATCATCAGGTTTTTAAAAAAAGTTTTTTAAAAATTTATTAAAAATACCCCCTTTTTGCTTGCTCTTGCTGTGTTCATTTTTCTCTGTGTTCCTTTGTGTCTGCTTGACTCCCCCTGATGGGGCTACTTGCCAAGTCAGCTCACTGGTGTGGTGGCCTGCCTGCTCATGGGGGCTCACCCTTGCACATAGGGGCTTATCTTTGCTCACCCATGGTGGCTTACCTTTGTCTGCAGCAGTGTGCCCCATCTGTGGCTGTGTGCCATGCACACATATTCTTACCTTCTCAAGGCAGTCTGCCCATTTGAGGAGGCCCAGGTCCAAACCCAGGGCCTCCCATGTGGTAAGTCAGTGCCCTGACAATTGGGCTATACAGCTGGCCCAAGATCATCAGTTTTGTAAAGCAAGCAAGTTACTTCTTTGTTTTGCTGCTGCATCCTGGCTTTCACTTACAGTCAATGGCAAATCACTGCTTTAACCTAAAGCTATGTGAATGCACCACATACACCAGATTTCCAAATGAAGCAACTTCCTTGTTTAACTCATGGCTATGTCCATATTTTCTCTTACCATCAATGCCATTTCACTGATATTACCCAACCCTGTTTGAATGCACCAGGATTATCAGTTTTCCAAACCAAGCAAGTTACTTCTTTAACTCATGGCTCTGCCCTTGTTTTCACTTACAATCAAAAGTAAGTCATTGGTTTTACCTAATGCTCTATGAAGGCACCACATAGCTCATTTTGGAAAACCAATATAATACCTCCTATTATTCAATGCTGCACACTTGTTTTCAGTTACAATGAATGTCAAATCACTACTTTTACCTAACAACAAGGGAATGTATTGGGAAAATCAGGTGGCAATACCAAGACAGCTACTTGTTTCCCTGGGTGCTACGCCCTTGTTTTCCCTTACAATGCATGGCAAATCACTGATTTTACCTAATGCTGTGTGAATGCACCAGGATCTTCAGCTTTGAAATCCAAGACCGTTACTTGTTCAATTGACACAAATGCTCCTGTTTTCACTTACATTCAATGCCTAAGATTGGTTTCAACTAATGCTCTGAAACTGGACCAAACTCCTCAGATTTGGTGAGCAAGCAAGTTACTTCTATATTTGATGCTGTGCACTGTCTTTCACTTACAGTCAATCCCAAATCACTGCTATTGCCTAATGCTCTGTGAATTCATGAGGATAATCAGTTTTCCAAACCTAGGAATTTCTTTGTTAAGTATTGGCTATGACCTTGTTTTCACTTACCATCAATGCCATTTCACTGCTATTACCTAACTCTCCATGAATGCACCAGGATCATCATGTCTCCAAACCAAGGAAATTACTTGTTTAACTCATGGATTTGCCCTCGTTTTCACTTACTATCAATGCCAAATCACTGCTATTACCTAACACTCCCTGAATGCACCAGGATCATCAGTTTTCTAAAGCAAGTAAGTTACTTCTTTAACTCACGGCTCTGCCCTTGTTTTCACTTACAATCAATAGCAAGTCAGTGGTTTTACCACATTCTTTATCAAGGCACCTGATAGTTTATTTTTGAAAACCAATACAAAACCTCCTTTTTTCAGTGTGGTACACTTGTTTTCAGTTACAATCAATGTCAACTCACAACTTTTACCTAACACCTTGGGAATGCATCAGGAACATCAGTTTGCAATACCAAGAGAGTTAATTGTTTCCTTGGGTGCTATGCTCTTGTTTTCCCTTTCAATCCAAGGCAAATCTCTGCTTTTACCGAACACTGTGTGAATGCACCAGGATTTTCAGCTTAGAAATCCAAGCCTGTTATTGTTCAATCGACACCGTTGCACCTGTTTTTACTTACAATCAATATCCTAACATTGGTTTCACCTAATCCATTGTAACTGCACCAAGATCATCAATTATGGAAACCAAGAAAGTTATTTCCTTACTTGGCTGCTGAACTCTGGTTTTCACTTACACTCAATGTTAAATCACTGCTATTTCCTAATGCACTGTGAATGCACCAGGATGATCAGCTTGGCAAACCAATAAACTTAACTGTTTAACTCATGGCTATGTCCTTGTTTTCACTAACAATCAAGAGTATGTCACTAGTTTTTCCTAATGCTCTATGAAGTCTCCAGATAGTTCTTTTTGGAAAACCACTGTATTTCTTCCTTTTATTCAATGCTGCACACTTGTTTTCAGTTACAATCAATGTCAAATCACAACTTTTACATAACACCCTGGGAATGAACTGGGAACATCAGATTGCCATACCAAGCCAGTTACTTGTTTTCCTGTACAATGCATGGCAAATCATGGCTTTTTCTAACACTGTGTGAATGCACCAGGATCTTCAGCTTTGAAATCCAAGCCCATTACTTAGTCAAATGGCACCAAAGCACCTGTTTTCACTTACAATCAATGTCTAAACTTTGGTTTCACCTAATGCTCTGTAACTGAACCAAGATCATCACGTTTGGAAAGCAAGGAAGTTACTTCATTATTTGGCTGTTGCAACATGGCTTTCACTTACTGTCAATCGCAACTCACTGCTATAACCTAATGCTCTGTGAATGCACCAGGATGACCAGTTTTCCAAACAAAACAATTTGCTTGTTTAACTCATGGCTATGTCCTTGTTTTTACTTACCATCAATGCCATTTCACTGCTATTACCCAACACTCTCTGGATGCACCAGGTTCATCTGTTTCTTTTTTTTTTTAATTAATTATTTATTTATTTTTTATATATCTATGTACATTTTTAGGATTCATTGATTACACAAATGTTACACAGAGATTCCAGGAGTACCCATATGCCATCCCCCACCCTCCCACAACCCCCAACATGCACATCCCTAAGTGTGGCATAAAGCCTCTGTTAGTTACACACGTTTTGGGGCTTTGCCATCAGACATAGATCACAATTCAGGC
>PVKH010047659.1:0-10279 GCA_004027955.1 Chaetophractus vellerosus | reverse complement strand
CAACAGGAAATACGTTAAAGGATAAGGAAGCACTAAAGGAGATTGCAGGCTTTGGGGAGAAATTGACATGTGGAAGTTCTAAACTTCCTTCCCAGGCTCCTCCCACATATCAGGGGAATAAATACAGGTATCAGGAACCAACAATTGATGATGGTGCCATCTGGTGTTAAGTTAATAAAAGGAGCCTTTGTTATCTAACTCATGGTCTGGAAGTCAGGGATTAGAGGAAGAGGATGGGAACGAAGAAGAAAGAATGTGGTTATAAAGGACCCTCTGACCTTTGTTCTTCCATTTCTGTCTTCTTTTGGTTTAATTGAATATTGTTAGTATTTAATTTAATCTCTTCTGTGGTTTTCTAGTTATGCCTTTTACTGATTGCTTGAGGCATTACAATATATATTCTTAACTTCCAATGGTATAGCTTGAAACCATATTTTATAAATATAATTTCCTTTATACCTCTTCCTGTCCATTGTATGATTTTTGTTACATATTTTTACACAAATTATAAACTCCACATATAACTTTACTTTTAAGAGACTATTGATTTTTTTTTTCAAAATTAATAAACTTTATTTCAACTTCAAAAAATAAAATAAGAGACAAAAGGCAGCTTAGCAAATTATGGAAGGATTGCTTTTAAAAATCCTGTCCAGTCACATCTATCTTATTTAATCCTGAAAACAAACTCAATTGTTTCTCCAGTGTGCAGAAAGATGAATAAATGAGCACATATTAGTTAAATAACATGACCAAGGTCTCCTTGTTAATGAAGAAAATGAAAAAAAAAAAAAAAAAGCTCGATCATATTCACATCAAATAAAACTAAATCCCATACTTTTTTTTGTTTTTACCTTTAGCACTGATATGGTACCTTCTTTGCCTTTGCTACAAAATATTACAATACTGCTGGTAATTATGGTCTATAAGTTACATTAGCTGTATTTTTCCCATGTATCACCATATTCTTAAGACTTTATAATAGAGGAATATGCTTGCATTTGTATTTTTAACCACATCATCATGTACCACCAAATGACTGTTATTATACAGTCCCTAGATTATCCTTTAGCTGTTTTTCAATTAATATTAACCTCCCTGGACTATCTCTTTCAGCCACAATCACAGTTATAAATCAGCAGTGTTAGTTATACTCATTATAATATGTTACCATCAACTCTATCCATTGCCACATATTTGCAATCAACCTTATTAAACATTCTACATACATTCAGCATCAGCTCCCCCTTCTCAACCCACGTTCTGTCCCCTAATAAAATTGATTTTTTTTAAATTTGAAAAGCAAAAATTATTTCATATTTGATCATATATTTGCCATTTCTTTATTCTTCATCCCTTCCTGCAGATCCATCTTTCCATCTACTTCAATTTCCCTTCATCATGAAGAACATCTTTTAGAATTTTTTTGGCATTGCATTTATGCTGGCAATAAAGTCAGTTATCATGTAATTATCTGAAAATGTAATTACTCTGCTTTCATTTTGAATAATGCTTCTGTTGTATTTAGAATTCTGGTTTGATAATTTCCTTCTTTGGGGAACTTTAAAGATACTCTTTCATTGGCTTCTGGTATCCATTGTTTCTGAGGAAAATCAGCTCTCCTTTCTATCATTTACCCCCTTTATCAGAATGTCTTTTTTTGGCTGCTTTTGTGATGTTTGTTTGACTACTTAATATTATAAAATAAAGACATAAAATTTGCTGATATGTTTAAGAATCTGCAGAAAATTATAATGAGTGAAAAAATGTGTTATTTCAGCAGCAATTTTAAAAGAGAACCAAAAAAACAAAACAAAACAAAACAAAACAAAACAAAAAACCTCTGAAACTAAGAGATAACTATGTAAAACCAAAAATTCACTGGATGTGTTTTTAGGAACAGTTTGGATACCACAAAAGGAAAGATCAATAAACTCAAAGTCTGAACATTAGAACTCTCTCAAACTAAAGCACAGAAAGGAAGGACAGTATTTAAAATGATTGGACTAGAACAATATTAAGTAGAAAAAAGGGGGTGACAAAAGGATTAGAAAATAAAAAGTAAACCTTCTTTATTTGCATATAACATAATTATATACATAAATGCTCCCAAGATATCTACCAAATAAATTTCAAAAATGAAATTAGAACATTCATAGACTCTACAGTCCAAAAATCATTTATATTTCTATAAACTAATAATAAAAATTGGAAATAAAAAAATTTAGGTATCATTAATTTCAAAAAAAATGATTACAATATCATCATATTATAATTACTGTATCAGTAGGAATAATTTTATAAAAATCTGCAAGTCTTCTACACTAAAACTACAAGAATATCAAGAGAAATTAAAGACCTAAACAAACGAATTGAAATTCTTAGTGTTGTTAAGATTATATTTGTCCCTAAATTGATCTATAGACTCAAAACAATGCCAGGCAAAATCTTAGCAGGACTTTTTGTACAAATTGACCAGCAAATTATAAATTTGTTTATGGAAATTTGAAGGAACTCACAAAGTCAAAACCATATGGAAAAAGTTAACAGAAATATACCACATGATTTCAAGACATACTCAAAAGCTACAGTAATTAATATGTGATATTTGGAATATGAATAAATAATAGATCAGTGGAATAAAATAGACACTGGAAATAAAGCCACATGCATATAGTCAAGTGATTTTCAACAAAGGTGCCAAGACAATATTGAAGAAAGAGTCTTTCAACAAATAGTGCTGGGACAATTGTTTTTTAAAAAAAGCAAAACAAAAAAAACCTAACCTCATCACTTATGTTATCCATACAAATTTATTCAAAATGGATTAAAGACCTAAATGTGGAAATTAAAAATATGAATTATCCAGAAGGCCTATGAGAATATCTTTGACAGAAAGCACTAATACTATCGATAAAATAATTTCATCAAAATTTAAAACTTTTGCTCTTCAAGAGGCAAACCACAGACTGGGGTAAAATATTTCCAGTGCATGTGTATGACAAAGAGCAACTTCTTCGAACTTAATAATGAAAACCAAACAACCCACTAAAAGTTGAGCAAAAGGCTTGAACAGATCCTTCACCAAAAATATTCAAATGGCCAATAAGCACATTAAAAGACGTTCAAAATCCTTAGTCACTAGGGATGTGTAAATTCAAAAAACAATGAAAGAAAACACACGCTAAAGTGGCTAAAATTTAAAAGACGGATAATACCAAGTCCTGGAGCAGACATGGAGAGCTGGAGCTCTCACATGTTGTTGGTGGGCAATGTGAAATGGTAAAACCACTTTACAAAACAGTTTAGCATTTTCCTAGAAAGTTAAGCCTACACTTCCTAAAGGACCCTACCCCTAGGAGAAATGAGAACATGTTCACACAAAGACTTGTATGTGAATATTCATAGAAGCATTATTCACAAGAGCTTCAAAGTGGAAACAAACCAAGTGTCCATCGACTGGTAATGGCAAAGTGAACTAATCAAAAATAAAAAGAAATAACTTATTGATACACACAATAGCATAGATGTACCTCACAAACATTATTTACAACTTGACACAAGAGTACATACTGTATGATTTCATTTTTATAAAGGTACAGAATAGACAAAAGAAATCAGATTAGCTCAGATCAATGACATGGGAATTGCCTACAAAGGGACAAGGGACATTTTAGGATTATGCAAGTATTATGTATCTTGAATGGGTGTTGGTAACTTGGGTGTATATGTTTGTCAAAACTCGTCAAATTGCACTCCTACAGTTTTGTATTTTAATGTATATAAATCATACTTCAACAAAGTTGATTAAAAAGTAGATAGATGGAGCTTCAAGCAGATAATATTCCTCTCACAAACAGACCCCAGGTTGGTTTCCCAGATATGCATGCCTAAACTTCTACCGATAGTGGTTTGGATCTTTGGTCTGGGGTCTCCGATTTGCTCCAATGCTTTGGAAAGGCATTGTAGCCGTTTGATATAATTATGAATTCCAAAAATCAATATTGAATCATGCTTGTAAACTGATCTGTTCATCTGGGCATGACTGGGTTATGATTAGGGCATTGAGCCCCGCCCCTCGGTGGGTGTGGCCTCAAGTATTAAAGGCAAGGCCAAAGACAGAGAGGGCAGATTTGAGAAGCAGATTTTTGAGAAGCAGTTCTAATGTTGGAGAGGATGCCCCAGGAGGAGAGAAGTGAGCCGTTGACCTGACAGTCTACAGCTGACCTTGTGGAGCAAGCGGAGGAGCTAAGCCCAGAAAGAAACGCAGCCCCGGGAAGAGAGGAACCCACGAAGCCTAAACTCTGGCAAACATCGGCAGCTGTCTGTGACAATGGACTTTGGTGAGGGAAGAAATGTATGCTTTGTGGCCTGGTAACTGTAAGCTTCTACCCCAAATAAATACCCTTTATAAAGACCAGCCAGTTATTGGTATATTTGCAAAGGCAGCTCTTTGGCTGACTAATACAGGCATTTTCCCATTCTGGGAGTGAACTGGGGTAAAATACTAATTGATTTCATCAACAAACCCAAACACAGCTCAATTTAAAGAGAAACCAATCTGAGCACTCTATAACTGCCTGTAGATCCTGTCTTGCTCATAAGGTTCTGCCTAGCAATGCCATAATATATAGCTCTGTTTCAAATTGGATTGAGGTTACTGAGGCAAAGCAGAAGAATTTGCTGTGCTTATTTGCATTAACCAATAGTCAGACTGGCCTTGGGGGCTCCAAGTTATATGTGGAAGGCTCTGTGGTCTACTGAGCTGATGAAAGGACATGCTTTTCTGTATATATAGATAACTTTTTGGATAACTATAATCACTAACACACACTACTACAGAGAGATTTAGATCTGTGATTAGAAGGGATTTATTATACAGTTGGCATGGCTCAGCATGTAGAGGATTTTTAAAAGACAGAAAAGAAATACTAAACAAACACAGAATGATTATATTTCAATTCTCTGTATATCCAAGTTTTGATAGGTATTCTGGAGAGTGGTGAGTGTGGAAAAATGATAAGGAGTTTTTAAAATTCACTAAAAATAACTAATTTTATTCCTTCTTTTCTTCCTTGCACCTTTATTATTTATTGAGTAAAAGTAAAGCAGAGCAAAAAAGTGGAATTAATATCCATTAGATGCTATTTGGAATTAATAAATTAGAATAGGGCAAAAATGTTTGTGGTAAATTTCAGCTTGAACACTGAGCCATGATTTTACAAATAACTGGCACCATCCCTCACACTTTTTCCTCCATGTCGGCGAGAACTTCCTGAGCTCGCACTGGGAATGTAAAGAGGCTGATCTGTATGGCATTTGATTTCACAACGCACACCGGCATATCAAGTCCCACTCACAGGAGGTCACCTCACAAGACTACACATCCAAAACACATTGCCAACATCCTTCACAAGTCCCTCACAAATTATCCTCAGTTCTCCTCTTTTTACCTGTGCATGCTATGTGCCAAAAGGAGCAATAAAGAGCTGTTATATTAAGGTTTGGGAGAAATATGACCAGAAATTCATCTCAGTTTAAAGTTGGTCTTCACATCTCATCTGCTATTATGCTGCCTCTCCTTTACTCCCTGCTGGTCGTTTTGGCCTCCTTGGGATTTCTGGAGCATTCCAGGCATGATCATCTCTTCTCCCTAACTGGAATGCTCTATCTCCAAATAGTCACAAGATTTGATCCTTCACCTCCTTCAATATTTGTCCAGCTTTCATCTCAGTGAGACATTTTCTGACTCCTTCATTACAAACTGCACAACCACCCAGCTTTCCTCCTTAGCTTCTTCCCCTGTTTGACTTTTCTCTTCTTTGTCCTCATCACCAACTGAAGTAGAATATATTCTACTTGTTTATTTTTTCTTATTGCCTGTCTCCCACCACTAAAATGTAAACTCCAAAACAGCAGAGCTGCTCATTTTGCTTATTCCCACAACACATAGACTTGAGCCACGTTCACAACAGGCACTCTAAAACCATGTATTGAGTGAATGTTTCCACCAATGTGACCTGCAGAGCTGCAGGGTTTCTCTAGCACAGTGGTTCTTGAGGGTGGCTGCACGGTAGCACCAGCTGAGCTTGCCAGCACACCAACCCTGACCAATTGATTTTGCATCTCTGGTGAGTGGGGCCCAGACACTCAGGTGTGTTTTCAAACCCTCTCATTTGATTAAGCTTGCAGCCAAGCTTGCATACCACTGAATGACTGGTAATATCTATCATGAAAAATATACATTTAAAAAGATTCCACCCTTCAAGCCAATGGTAGCATTTAGGTTTGTTTTTTGTTTGTTTGTTTTTAACCCTGTTTACCAGGAAACTCATAAGAATCATAAAAGAGCTACATTAACCTTTAACATTTAGGGCCTCACTCTTGTACAAGTTGGGCGGAGGACTGGCAAAGGGAGCTTTACCACTACAAGAGCCCTTGGTTTCTAACTGGTCAAATGACCAACCTCTAGACCAGGGCTGAATGGGGGAATGTTGTTTGCGCACGAGGGGCAGTATGAGCCATAAAGGCTAGAGAAGGTGGAGTTCTGACTTGAAGTTTCATGTGCACACCCTGTCCATAAATCTAATGGATCTTGGCCTCTTCTTTTAAGAAACTGGGCAGCATGGGTTGAGCTGTTATTACGTGATTTTTAATGCTTACTGCTAGCTGAATTTGAATTTACTCTACCATTCCATTCTTAAATGTGGAGGAAAATTTTAAGATGCCCCATCCTCCCTCCTTTAACACACACCTTGAAAGATCTGGGCTATTGTGATACCATGTTCATTGTTTTAAGAGTTCATTGTTTAAGAGTGTTTTTTTACCCCCTACTTTTCTGGATGTCAATCTTTTTGGAATTTTTACCTGTCAAGTGTGTCTCTTGTGAGGGAGAAAAACACTGTGGAGAGCAACAAAGAAAAACAAAATAAATAAGTGAACCATTTTATTTCATCTGAACCTTGGAGATCTTTTAATTGAAAGATGCTTTTAAAAAAACAGATTAAACAAAGTCAACACACAAGAAGACTTCTCAACCTCAGGCTTCTAATATGCCCTCTTTAGACTTCTACCACATTTTCAAAGATCAAGATAGCTTTGATGACAAGGTATGAGATACTTTTATTTTAGTAATAGAACTTTATATATTTATAGTGCTTATGTTTGAAAAGTACTTTATTTGCAGTATAACGTTTGATCCTTGTGGTATAACATTTTATCCTCATAGTTGTTATTTTTCTAAAAAGTACTAACATGGTGTATCTGTTTAGAATCCTTCCATTTTCAAACAATATATATGCAGGTTTTATAATTCAACTTTATTATTTTTCTATTATTTTATTCATTTAACTTTCTGTTTATTCTTTCATTTACTCATGTAAATATTTCTATGACTTAGTACTTCATCTATCATTATTTAGTTGTCTCTTTCTTGATTTTTAATTTCTGTACTTTGTCATTGTGGCATTCCCTCTTGTATCTGTCGAGTTCTCTATGGAAACAGACACGACAGGAGATATCTGTAAATATTATGAGATTTTATAAAATTGTCTCATGTGACTTTGAGGATGCACAAGTCCAAATTCCGTATGGCAAACTACAAGCTAGGAACTGCGATGAAGGTCTTTGATGAGTTCCCCAGGAGCTCAGCTGACTGGCTGAAGTAGAGATAGAAATTCTCTCTTCTGACTGCTGAAATCATCACTTCTCCTCTTAAGGTAAAGGAGAAGTCACCTTAAACTAATTGAATAAGACAACTTTCATTGCTGAAAGCAATCTCCTCAGTTGATTGTAGATTTAATCAGCCATAGATGCAACCAACTCACTGATGATTTAAGTGCACAAAATGTCTTTCACAGTAACAATTAGGCCAGTGCTTTCTTGACCAAACAACCAGGCACCATTACCTGGCCAAATTAACACCTAGGTCTAACCACATCTCTTCCTTTTTGCTTTTCCAAAATTTTGGCAAACACTCTTCCTTCCCACATCTTTTGATTAAACAGGGGTCATCTTTCTGGGGTGGGAAAACATTGTTTATGGCATCATTGCCTCAGTTCTATTTCCTGTAGCCTATTAAAATATTTTAGGCCCGAAATGATCGATTTCTAACCTGAAAATAAAGACTTTAGAGAAAAATTCTTTCACAATATGTTTCTGCTTGCCTTTTCTATACTCTGTTTTTCATCTTACCCTATGAAAAACACCTATGTTGGGTTTAGGCAAATAAGTTTATTGAAGAAGTAGAACAATTTTAGGAAAGAAATACAGCAAAAGAAGGAAATAATATACCTTTCTGATAATTTATCCCCAAACATAAGCTTTGAAGAAACTCTGAAGTGACTCTGCCTTAATTACATTTCCTCCAAGCGTCAGTGTTGCCAGGTGTCTGCTGATTAACTTTGCCCTGACATTTCATAGGGTGATACATTTCTTACTGAAACTAGCCCAGTTCTCACTCATGTAAGTCAATTCATAGCAACTATATGCACAGTTGATAGTGAGTCAGATGAAACTATTGCATGAGTAAGTAGTCATCAAAAAACTGAAGATCCACTTTATTTTATTTAAACTTCTGGATCTTTTACATTTATTTTGGCCTATTCAATAAAAACTTATTGAGTGCCTGCTATAGGCCAAACACAGAGGTAGGTACTAAACAGTCCAGGATGAATAAGACGTGATGTTGAAGGAGCATCTGCACACAAAGGGTTAAAACAAATGCTTTCTCATCTCTGTTTTTGTACTCCTCCAAAATGACCATCAATAATTTGTGTTGATCCATCTGCCCTTTAACTGTATATTTCAATTGCTCAATGTCTTCTATTTTTTTTAAGATTTATTTTTATTTATTATACATCCCCCCCTTCTGCTTGTTCTTGTTGTGTTCATTTTTCTCCGTGTTCCTCTGTGTCTGCTTGTCTCCCCCTGCTGGGGCAACCTGCTGAGTCAGCTCACGGGCGTGGTGGCCTGCCTGCTCCCAGGGGCTCGCCTTTGCCCTCCGGGGCTTGCCTTTTTGCCTGCGGGTGCTTGCTTTTGCCCATGGCGGCACGCCCCGTCCACGGCGGCATGCGCCCCCCTCATTGGCTTGCCTTCTCGAGGCGGTCTGCCGGTTCGAGGAGGCCCCGGGGACCAAACCTAGGGCCTCCCATATGGTAAATCGGTGCCCTACCCACTGGGCAACAGCTGGCCCCAATGTCTTCTATTTTTACAGGCCTATATTTTTTGGCTACTTGAGCTAGCTCCCTAGCTGGTATTTCAATACTTTAAATATTCAAAGATTTTCTCTTATTCTTGTCAGAGTGTCATCACTGAGACAACTTATAACCAGGCTCAGATTGCATATCAATATCCAGTTTTTCATCAGTCTACATACCAGTTCCTTCAAATTTGATATGTATATGCTTTAGATATGCATTTCCTAAGGATTAAAGAAGTAGCCTTCCCCTATTTTTTTTTAACCCATACATCTATTAAGTGTGGGATTCTGGTCATGGAGTATTACTAATAATGATAGTAGTAGATATTATTTACTAAAGCTTATGAAATGGCTGCTTCAGATCCAGCATTTTTAAATCAGAGGTTGACAGAAGCACTAGGTTTATTTTTTGTTTGTTTGTTTTTTTAGGAGGTACCAGGGACTGAACCCAGGATGCCATACATGGGAAGCAGGTGCTCTACCACTGAGCTACATCCACTCCCCAGAAGCACTAGGTTTAGTGCTTCACAAACATAACTGTTTTCTGCAGACCCCAGGCTGAAGTTGGAGATCCTTAGAGATATAAAGCACCCATTTGAGGAAAAGAATCACACTATTTTTCTGCATTTGTTGTGATTCTTCAGGCTAAGTAGATTCCATCATGGGAAAAAGGCATGGTCTTTATTAACACAGGGACCAAAAGGGGGGACCCAAGGTTGGTGAGCCCACCTTTCAAAATAAACATTAGAGGAAGAATGCTCACAGTGCTTCTAGTTTAACCGCCTATCAAGGAAACTGAAAAACAAGCACAAAGGCCGAGAGCTATAAGCTTTGCAATGACATGATCAGACTCAGTTTCATCATCAGTAAAATGGGGAGGAAAATATTGTAAATACTGTGAAGATTAATAGAGCTCATATGTATAAAGTGCTTAGATCAGCCAGGCATGTGGAAAGAGCTCAGTGTTTTCTACAATCATTAATGATTTGCAGCAAAACCTTCCAGAGATAAAGATTTGCCTGATAATCATCTGGGGAAGCAATAGCATGGAGGACCTTGGAATCGGAGGCACCCTGAAAG
>PVKH010047658.1:0-10273 GCA_004027955.1 Chaetophractus vellerosus | reverse complement strand
CTTCTTCCTCTCCCTCTTCCTCTTCACCATCATCTTCCTCTCCCTCTTCCTCTTCACCATCTTCTTCATCTGGTTTTGGTGTCAAGGTAACTCTTGTTTCATAATGTGAAGTGGGAAGTGTTCCCTCCTCTTCAATTTTCTGGAAAAGACTGTGTAGAATTGGTGTTAATTTTTCTTTAAACATTCAGTAGAGCTTGTTACTTACTTTTTTGGAAGATTATTAAATGACTGATTCAATATCTTTGATATAGGCCTATTCAGAATATATATATCTCCTGGTGGGTTTTGGTAGTTTGTGTCTTTCAAGGAATTCTTCCATTTCATCTAATTTATCAAATGTGTGGGTACTGAGTATCCTTTTAAGGTTCCCGAGATCAGGATTGATGGTCCCTCTTTTGTTCTTCTCTCTTCCTTTTTTTAGTCAGTTGCTAATGATTTCTAAATGTTACTGATCTTTTCATAGAACTACTCTTCATTTCACTGATTTTTCTGTATTTTTCAGTTTTCAGTTTCATTGATTTCTGCTCATAACTTTAAAATTTCCTTCTTTCTGCTTGTTTTGAGTTTATTTTACTCTTCTTTTGCTTGTTTCTTGAGGTGGGAGCTTTAGATTATTGATTTGAGATTGTGCTTCTTTTTAATGTATGCATTGAGTGCTATTAATTTCCCTCTCAGCTCTGCTTAACTGTGTTATAAAATGTTATATGTTGTCTTTTCATTTTCATTCAGGTCAATGTATTTTTTATTTCTCCTAAAAATTTTTCTTTGACCCATGGATTATTGAGAAGTGTGTTATGTTTCAAAGAGCATGGTGATTTTCCTTTCATCTTTTTCTTTTTCATTCAAGCTTAATTCCATGTGGCTGTAGAGAACACTCTATGATTTCAATTATTTTCATTTTTTAAATTTTTTTGAAAAATTTTTTATGTCCCCGGATGTAATTTACATCCATATTAGGTTGGTGCAAAAGGAATTGCAGTTTCAGACCATGAATTTCAAATCGTCATAACTAGGCTCAAACACATATTTATTAGTCAAAAGAGGAACCATTACAGTCAACAATTTTTGCCAACAAGAAATAAGTTGCCTTATTCCTGTAGCACAAAAATCCATGCTTTGGGATTCTACGTACTCTTGGAAAGCATTTTCTGCATCCTGTTGGTTGTGGAAGCATTTTCCCTGCAAAAAGTTGTCGAGATGTTTGAAGTGGTAGTCGGTTGGCTAGAGGTCAGGTGAATATGGCAGATGAGGCAAAACTTCATATCCCAATTTGTTCAACTTTTGAATTATTAGTTGTGGAACGTGCAGCAAGGCGTTGTGGTGGAGAAGAATTGGGCCCTTTCTGTTGATCAATGCCAGCCAAAGGCATGGCAATTTTCTGTGCATCTCATAGATTTGCTGAGCATACTTCTCAGGTGTAATGGTTTTGCCGGGATTCAGAAAGCTGTAGCAGATCACACTGGCAGCAGACCACCAAACAGTGACCATGACCTTTTTTTTTTTTTTTTTTCAAATTTGGCTTTGGGAAGTGCTTTTGAGCTTCATCTCGGTCCAACCACTCAGCTGGTCATTACCGGTTGTTGTATAAAATCCACTTTTTGTCGTATGTCACAATCCAATTGAGAAATGGTTCGTTGTTGTTGCATAGAATAAAAGATGACACTTCCAAACAGCGATTTTTTTTTTTTTGATTTTCAGTCATATCATGAGGCACCACTTATCGAGCTTTTTCACCTTTCCAATTTGCTTCAAATGCTGAACGACCATAGAATGGTTGACTTTGAGGTCTTTGGCTCCTTCTCGTGTCCTTGTAAGAGGATCAGCTTCCATGATTGCTCTCAATTGATCATTGTCAACTTCTGATGACTGGCCACTATGCTCCTTATCTTCAAGGCTCTCATCTCCTTTACAGAGCTTCTTGAATCACCGCTGCACTGTACATTCATTAGCAGTTCCTGACCAAATGCAATGTTGATGTTGCAGTGTTCTCCCCTGCTTTATGACCCATTTTGAACTCAAATAAGAAAATTGTTTGAATTTGCTTTTTGTCTAACATCATTTCCATAGTCCAAAATAAATATAAACGGCAAGAAATGAGTTATTAGCAAAAAAATATAAAGTGAGAAATGCATATTAAAATGATGAATAACATGACCACATTTATTTAAGAAGGTATTCCCATTACAAATGGCAATTTCAACAGTGCAAAACCGCAATTACTTTTGCACCAACCTAATATTTACAGAACATTCTCTAAAAAATCTATATCCTGTTGTTCAATGATGTTGTTGAATTCTATATACTTGCTTGATTTTATATTTGTTCCATCAATTGTTGAGAGAGGTGTGATGAATTCTTCAACTATAATTGTGGATTTGTCTATTTTTTCTTTCAACTTAATCAGTTTTTGTTGCACACATTTTGCAGCTCTGTTTGGTGAAAGAATACACATTTAAGACTGCTATATCTTCTTGACAGATTGATCCTTTTATCATTTTGTAATGTTACTCTGTCTCCAGTAATTTTCTTAGCTCTAGAATCTATCTGTTATCAACATACTCACATCTGCTTAATTTTATTTTATTTTATTTTATTTATTTATTTATTTTTAAAGATTTATTTATTTTATTACATATCTCCCCTTCCCCCCGCTGCGGCGACGTGCCGAGAGTGGTCACTGCGCAGGCGCGGCTTTCCCCGCTTGTGGGCGGTCTCTGCGTCCGTTCACAGCCGGCGCTTGCTTCAGTTCGTGGGTGGCTGGCTGCGCTCCATCCGCGGGCGACCTGCCCTGCCCGTGGCGGCTCTTGCCCTGTCCGTGGCAGCTTCTTGCCCTGCCCACAGCGGCTCCGGCCCGCCCATGGCAGCTTGCCATTCTCAAGGCGGTCTGCCCGCTAGTAGAGGTCCCCGGGAATCGAACCCAGGGCCTCCCATGTGGTATGCCGGTGCGCTATCCACTGGGCTATCGAGCCGGCCCCTGCTTAATTTTATTAATGTTTGCATGACATACTTCTTTCTGTCTTATATTTTCAGACTGCCTATATTTTAAGTGGGTTTCATGTATCAGTATATAGTTTGATGTTTTGTAATTCACTCTATCAAACTCCGTATTTTAATTGCTGTATTAAAACCATTTATTTAATTTAATGTAGTAATTTGTTAGAGCTCATTTTTTGTTTTTGTTTTTTTCTATTTTTCTTTTTTTCATTTCCTTTTTTTTCTTTATCCTGCCTTGTGGGTTACTTGAACATTTTCTTAAATTCCATTTTGACTTATAGCCTTTTGAACATCTATTTTAGAACCTCTCATACACAGAGTACATATGATCGGGCACTTACATGCACACACACACTTTTATAAGGAGAGCATTCAGCTATGGTTGGTGTTCTGTACTTGTTTCTTCCTATAATTAAATATCATGAAAAAGTTCTCCATAAGTCAATTTAGATACACATATTTCTTTTCCCTTTTATTATTCATTGCTTGACTGTAGCTTAATTTATTTATATGATTTCCTGCTGGTTAACATTTAGTGAATTCCAAATGTCTGTTGATATAAATCATGCTGTGAAAAAAAATATCCTTGTGTTAGTTTCTTTGGGCATTTTGAATTTTTTATCTTTACCAATGATTTGCAAAAAGTATCAATTCCTTGTTTTTTTATTGTAAACAACTATAACTGTTGCTTATTTTAATCTGATCATTTGCCATAAGTATTCCTTCACTTTTGAAATTACCTATTTATATCATTGGACCATTTTCCTATTTGTATGTGTGTTGCTCTCTTTCTCTCTCTGTTTTAGAAACATAGATTATCTACCATTTACCAGTTTTATTTTCTTGTTTTTTCCCCTTCATGGTGACAGAAGGTGTGTATCTTCCTATATTTTTTCTATGCTTGGAGACAAATATATGGGAAAATGTAAAAAAATATCATAAAAATGTGTACAGATGATTCAAGAATTAAAATAGTTTAAAACTATAGTAATTTAAAAGACATTATACTTGTACAATAAAAATTGTTAAAGAGGAGGGATTCTAGAAATAGACTCATATATCTATAAGGAAATTAAGCGTGTGTTAAAAGTGGCATTTCAAATCAGTAGGGAAAAGTGACTTACTGAATAAATAGTGTTTAGGCTAATACCTTGGAGAAAAATATAAAAATACACCTATACTTTTTTCTTCTTCCAATATAAAATGTAAACCTAGCATATGAGGGAATGTGGAAACACATCCATCAAAGAACTGGAAGGAACATTGATGTGGGGAATAGCTGTCAATATGTGACAATAATGTCCAGAATTAATAGAAATAATGTTGATGGATTTTACTGCATTAAAAATACAAGCATCTTTACAGCAGATAAGTCTAGGTCATCACAACAAACAAGAAGAAGAATGAAAGAGAAAATTAGTTCCATTCTGGAGTGAAATGAACTAAAATTTTCCATTTCCAGAGAAAAGAATTTTATATTTTGGAAGCTGCCTTCTTTCTTTCTATTTCATCTAAATGAAAGTGTGCTCATTAAAAAGTTTGCCCTGTCATACACGGAGAACTAGCAAAGAACCCTCCCCTATGGCACAGCAGCAATGGAATCCATAGCTCTGTTATTTAACCTGCTCCAACATTTATAAATATGAGTGGATTCAACCAAAACAAGGAAACACACAAGTTTGAGTGAAAACAGAATAAGATGGAAAACTAAGTAACTGACCCATAATTAACCAGGTTTTTTTTTTTTTTTTGAGAAATATCCTTTAAAAATAGTTGCTCTTCTCAGAGATATGAGATTGAGAAAATAATTTACTGAGAAATTTTAAGGCTGTTATGTGCAGTTTGAGGGCCAATAATGTTGCAATAATGTTGTAATTAAAGGAATATTAATTGAAAACAAGAAAATAACATTACTGCTAGGTAAAAAAAAAAACCAACACAGAAAACTGTAGAATTTAGGACGTATAAATAACACCTAGATTTAGAGTGTTTGAGAACATCAGAGGACTTTCTTTCATCCCCTAACATATTGGTTTCTGTATAGAATAGCCCCCCCAACCCCCCTAAAGTGAAAACAAAATATCTCTCAGAATAAAGGGAAAAATACAGAAAGAAACTATGACTAATGTGGTTATGTGAAGCTTTAAGCCAGAAAACATGTTCTTTAATCCATTCCTGTGGGTGTAAACCATTATATGTAGGACCTTTTCATGAGATTACTTCAGTTAAGGAGTCTCCCACCTCAGTCAGGATGGGTCTTAATCCTATTACTAGAGTCCTTTTTAAGAGAATGAAATTCTGACACAAAGAGAAAGTCATAACAAGCAAGAAGCTGAAATCAACAAAACTGGAGGGGAAGGGAGAGACCAGCAGATGCCTCCATGTGCCTTGCCACGTGGCAATAAGAGCCAAGGATCACTGGCAGCTGGTCTTCAGGGGAAGAAACTATGGCCTTGATAATACTTTGATTTGGACATTTTCCTAGCCTCAAAACTGTAAGCGAATAAATTACCATTGTTTATGCTGAACCATTTCCTGGTATTTGTTGGAGCAACCTAGGAAACTAAAGCAACTTGTAATTCATCAGTGAAAATAAATCCAGAAGCTCCAAAATTTGTTTAATAGGAATATCAGAAATAGAGAATAAAAAGATGGAAATAATTCTTTAAAATTTGAAGAATCCCACCACCAGTAAAAAAAACATTGAGCAAAAATAAACTGATCCTAAACACACTTGGACAAAAATGAAACAGTTTACACACTCTGATTTAAAAAATTAGAAAACCAAAGACAAAAACTTCCTGAATTTTTCCATAGAGTACAATATTGCCCTTCATTGGTAAGAGGACAACAGGGTTATTTGATAAGAGAAGTCAATGGTGGGAAGCGGATGTGGCTCAGGCAACTGGGCTCCCACCTACCACAATGGAAGTCGCTGGTTCAGATCCCAGGGCCTCCTAAAGAAGACAGCGAGCTGGCACAACAAGAGACATAAGAAGAAAACACTTAATGAGAGCCACAACAAAGCAGGGAGCAGAGATTCCCCGTGCCTCCTAAAGAAGACAGTGAACTGATGCAACAAGATGATGCAACAAGAGAGGTGGGAAGGAAAAACAGAATGAGAGACACAGCAAAGAAGGGAGCAGAGGTGGCTGTAGCAATTAGGCACCTCCCTCCCACATCAGAGGTCCCAGGTGTATTAGTCAGCCAAAGGGGTACCTTCGCAATATACCAATAATTGGTTGGTTTTTATAAAGGGTATTTATTTGGGGTAGATGCCTACAGTTACCAGGCCACAAAGCATAAGTTCTTCCCTCACTAAAGTCCATTGGCACGTGTTGGACAAGACAGCTGCCAGAGTTCAGGTTTCTTGGTTTCCTGGGGCTGCGTTTCTCTCTGGGCTTAGTTCCTCTGGTTCCTCCACAAGGTCAGCTGTAGACTATCAGGCGAATGGCTCACTTTTCTGCTCCTGGGGTGTTCTCTCCAACAACAGAACTACTTCTCAAAAACTGCTTCTCAAATCTTCTCCCTCTGTCTTTGGCCTTGCCTTTTATACTTGAGACCACATCCACCGAGGGGTGGGGCTGAATGCCCTACTGACGTGGCCCAGTCAATGCCCTAATCATAACCCAATCATGCCCAGATGAACAGATCAGTTTACAAGCATGATTCAATATGGATATTTGGAATTCATAATTACATCAAACTGTAATACCGGGTATGGCTCCTGGTGCCTCCTAAAGAAACAAGGAAGATGAACAGACACAGCAAGTGGAAAACAACAAGGGGGTGGGGAGAAACAAATAAAATAAATCTTTAAAAAAAAAAAAGTCAATGGCGTGATAACCTTAACTTTTATGGGTGGATGTGATTTTGAAGCTAGATTCTTCTCCCAATTAAACTCATAAGGGCAAAAGAATGAAATTTTTAATTCACAAAGACTCGGAGAAATTCATACCCACATGACTAGGAAAAAATATCCCTTTAGGATGTACTTCAGAATAAATAAAATGTATTCAAGGCAAATGATTTTGATTATATGTGCTCTTGAGGTTGTTTATGTCTACTTTATCTGTATGGTTGAGAAACTATAGTGATGTGCTGCTGCGTGTCTCTTCCCAGCTCCACTTTCATTGTCATCGCATTTGTACTTTGAAATCAGCCTTGCTGCTCCATGGGCATCAGCAAATGCTACAAATCAGGGCTTGGTTCATTATCTGGTTGATGATCTATACTTAAAGTGGTGGAGATGATGTTAATATTGCAGATTGTTCTTAAAGGTGTGCCATGTCTGGTGCTGTTGCTGAAAGAGGTTTCATTTTAATGAATATTATCTGTATTTAATGGTTAATCACAAATCCGATTTAATAGCAATAACTTTATGGGAAAGGGACTAGATGGTTAGGATATAACTCTACTTGTTGAGTCATGATTGAATTGCAGTCATACAGACATACAAGTAAACAGAGTGCAACAAACATCCACACGAGCATTTTTTGTGAATTCATGGGTTACATGGAATTTAAAATAAAAGTACTATATATGTTATTTGTATATCTCTAAAATTTAGAAAAACTTGTGTAAGTATAAACATATTTTCCCCCAATGAACCAGTTTAAACATTTACCAATGTATCCTTGGTTATGAATGATTTTTCATGTCACTCTTTATAGCTTTCTATAAGTCGTAATTTTTTTTAAATGCTGTTTAATTTTATAATCAAGGAAAAGTATTTCCAATGAAATTACAATAGACTGACATCCCACTAAGCATTAGCTGGGGGCATTACATTTCTCCTGTTGAAGTAGTTACACTACCATTGTTCTACAATATTAAACTGCTTGTAGAATGAGCTCTCATTTTCAGAAACAGAAGTAGTATTACATGAGCAGTATAGAAATGCACTGGGCTAGGTTGATTTATATATAATACTGTTTAATATACACAACATATCCACAAAAGAGTGACTTTTGAAATTTTAAAGATAGGTGCACAGAGAGACCAGAGGTTTGCTGGGAAGGTCCAGATTTCAAGAAGCCAAATGAAGTGGCATTTACTTAATCCTTTACCTGGCCTCAGGCACCAGGCCCAGAAATGCTATTTTGCCAGTATACCAAAATTATTGTTTCAGAGAATTTCAAGCACAAGATAGTTATATATATGAGTAAGAATTTCAGCATACTAAACTAAAATGAGGAATGTCATTGTCCACAGGCTCCAGGGTTCATGAGGTCTTGACTAGCCTAACTTCTCTCTTTAGGACAGTAACTAGGAAGCAAAGTATTATCAGACACTTGCTTGGTAAGCCTGAAATGAGAGCAAGAATAGCGAGTTCTATGATTTTAATGCTTAATACCTTCATACCCAAATATCCTAACACATCTATCCCCAGAGAGGGATAGGAAGTATGCTCTCTTCCCCTCTAGTAAAAAATATATGTATTCTTACATTTTACTTAGTCATCCTCAAAGGCTCAGAAAAATAAACGGGGAGAGTGGACAGGTACTGTGGGTGTGCTTTGTGTGTGTGTGTGTGTGTGTGTATGTGTGTTTGTGGCAGCTCTGTTGGGAACCAAAATTGAGAAATATGGAACGAATGGGCAGGTTGTTGGTAAACCAGGTTTTAGAGTTAGGGCACTGCCCCTCCATTTCTTTTATTCTTTATTTCTCTCTTGTTCAGAATTAGACTTTTTCCATCTGTGTTAACCTATTATTAATGATTTTAAAAAGTGTCTGGGTTATTCTACTGTTCTCATAGAGTATTTCCTGGAGATTGGGGTTGGCTTTTAGCTATTCAAGCCAAAGTCACTGTGCTAGCAATAAAAATTTCACAAGTGGTACCAACTTACTTGATGCCAGTGGATGTGGAAGCCATGAGGTCCAGAGAAGTCCTATTGAATCCCTTCATGGAATTTCACTGATTTTTAAACTATATGATGTCATAATATGATGGTATTACTTTTCAGAAATACAGTCTCTCTCTCTCACACACACACATTAGAGTATCTTTTTAAAGATTAGTGTCCTAGGAAAGAATGAGGCTAACCCCTGTGGTATTTATAAATATAAATATGAGTATTTGTAAGTAAAGTATATATACCCTGTAAATAACTTTCTTCAGGCCAATCAGCTTATAATAGGCTTTTCAATGGCTGATGTGAAAAAAAATCTAACCTTTGCATGTTAGAATGGTGATTCTCAGTAATGACTTCTCCAAGAGCTCATACAAATACTGCCAAGCATGTATATAACTCTACCCCCACTCTCTTAACACATTAAAATCATTATGTCCTGTGGCTATAGTATAGGGGTTGTGCTCTTAGTACCCACAATCAAGGAATTAGTTAGAATGGTTGGCTCTAGAACATCTCCCAGAAGCCTCACCCAATCAGGAGAGGAGTTCAAAGCCACCAGAATGGGGCCTGGAGGGATGGTAAGAGCCTCCAAAAGAACTTCTGCCATCAGTTGGGTGGAGTAGAAGATAAAGGTAGAATTGCCAAACCCATTTAATACTAAAGATTATTTGGCAGTTTCCTGATTTATACTCAAGAATTTCAAGCCAAAAAGTGTGTTGGGATGGTCAGTGGGAAATTTAGTACTTACGCAAAGAGGTACTCTTTTATTACACACCAGTCAGCATCTTGGTTATGAGGACTGGGAAAGACATCCCAGATTTCTGGGCGGGGTCTGAACCGACAACAATGACATTTTATAATGGCACTATGTGTTACCTGGGTCAAGGATTTGTCAGACACATGGATTGTTAATGTTTTTCTAAAAATCTCTAGAAAGTCATTTTTCCCCCAAAGCATTATAAATATGCTTTTATTCAAACAACATGTATTTTTTTTTTGGGTATAGAAATGATAAACCTCTTGCTGTATGGATACTGCCTTAAACAACTCTTTCTTATCATCTTTCAGCTGTTGCCTTACTGAGGAGGGCTTGGGAAGAATATGAAATAAAAAACAAGGGAAAATATTGATACTTATTTCGACTCTGATTTTTCTATTCTAAGATACAGACATCTTCCCCAAACCCTGCTTCCAGATCTTGGCAGATCCCTCAGCAATATCATTTATTTCTGATAAAATATAAAGC
Source organism: Chaetophractus vellerosus (assembly GCA_004027955.1). NCBI lineage: Eukaryota > Metazoa > Chordata > Mammalia > Cingulata > Chlamyphoridae > Chaetophractus > Chaetophractus vellerosus. Next base: position 179 of record PVKH010047658.1, on the reverse strand, counting down.
CCTTAATAAAATCTTAAATATTAAGATATATTGCATGACATTGAAAATAGGTTTAGAGCAGAACATTGATGTTAAAGCTGTATTTCCCACTTCTAAACACTCCAGGATTATATATCTATATCTTGAATTTTATCCAATATATTTACTCCTTAGAGTTTCACACTGTTTTTTTTTTTTTT
>PVKH010047657.1:0-10275 GCA_004027955.1 Chaetophractus vellerosus | reverse complement strand
CGAACTGAAGCAAGCACCGGCCATGAACAGATGCAGAGACCGCCCACAAGCGGGGAAAGCCGCGCCTGCGCAGTGACCACTCTCGGCGCGTCGCCGCAGCGGGGGGAAGGGGATATATGTAATAAAATAAATAAATCTTTAAAAAAAAAAAAAAGATAATTAATTGCATAACAATTAGAAAGGAATAACAAAACTTCTTTCACAGTTTCTAGAGGGCACAGTTATGTATGTAAGGAAACCCAAAATGATCAGTGGAAAAAATATGAATATTTTTAGAATTAATGAGAACATTTAGCAAAATTCCTTGATTTTATGTCGACATACCAAATAAATTATCTTTATTTTAGCAACAAATAATTAGAAAATGAAATTTTAAAACACATGCTGTATAAAATAGTCTGATACCTTGGATAAATGAATGGAAATGTACCTGATTTCTGCACTAAAACTACTAGGTATTATTGAGAAACATTTCAAAATAGACCTAAATAAATCTACCTGGTTCACAGATTCAAAGTCACAATACTGTAAAGATATCAATTTTCTCCCATTTTGCCTGTAGATTCCATGTAATCCCAATCAAAATCTCAGCAGCCTATGTGTATATTGTATGAAAATAATAACATATAGACTGTAAAGGGCCAGAATAGCAAACATAATCTAGAAGAATGAGTCAAAAATTGACATATTTATATCACCAGGTATCAAGAAACATTCTGAAGCAATTTCAGTAAAACATAGTGTGGAGCTGGCATGAAGAGAGACAAATAGATCACTGGAGTAGGGAAGTTTCCAAAACAGACTCCTCAAAGTTGGTCATGTAATTTACAGCAGTGTCATTGCAAATTAGCGAGGAGAGGATTGCCTTTTCAACAATCTTGTTGGATCTTTGGGATATCCACGTAGGAAACACACAAGCCGTAATGCCTGACTCATGCCATGAACAAATATCAATTCCAGGTGGATCGTAGACCAAAATGTGAATGGAAAAACACAAAATCTAGAAGGTAACATGGAAAAAGATTTTCCTGGCCTTGGGAAAGGTGAGGTTTCTTAAGTAAGACACAAAAAGTAGCAACCATAAAGTAAGGAGAAATAAATTGGAATTCATTAAAATTAAGCACATCTATGCCTCAAGTTAAGAACTTTTTACATAAAGGACAACTTTCAAATGGGCAAATGGTAAGCCATAGACAAGGAGGAGATATTTCCGGTATGTTTGCAGTATGTATGATACATACATAAAAAATAAGTCTTAGCCATTTTCTTATTAGAAAAAGATAGAAAACTAACAAAACATGGGCAAAATATATGAACAGATTCTTCATAAAATAGGCATGTATTTATTCTTCATAAAATAGCCAATAGATATGCAAAGATATCCAAATTTATTAGTCAACAACAAATGCATTTTAAAACCACAAAAAGCTACAACTATATTCTCACCAAAATGAATAAAAATTTTTTAACTGACAAAATTAAGTGTAGGTGAGGGCATGAAGCAGCAGAAATGTCCAGACACAGGTGTTAGGAGTGGAAATCGGTATGTAACTTTGGAAACTACCTAACATTATTTACCAAAAATGAACATATGACTACCAGATGAGCCAGAGATTCTATTCCTAGGCATATACCAACAAAAATGTGTACATGCGTGTGACAAAAGACTGGCATGTCATTGAGACAGTGTTCTATTAGCAAATTCCAGAAACAGCCAAGCAGGCACCAATAAATACGTGGGGTAGTTTCTCGCCGAAGAATGCCATCTGGCAGTGAAAAAGAATGAACTACTGCTTCACGGTCAAAATGTGGACAAATCCCACAGTCATAGCATTGTTTGAAAGAAGCCAGACTTGAAAGAGTATCAACTGTCTGATTCCATTTACATAATAATTTTTTTAAAAATAGGCAAAACAAAGGCTATAAAAGTAGCAGCAGTAGTGACCTTTGGGGGAGAGGCAGGCAGTGATGGCTGAGAGGGACCACGAGGGAAGCTCCTGGTGGGTGGTCGTGAATGTGCTTTCCTTGTAGACGTTTATTCATTCCAGCATCCCAGCCCTACACTTTAGATTGTGTTCTTTTACACTGGTCTCCAATAAAAATTTAAAAAGTCGTTCTCTTAAAAGGAACAAGGGACCGTTACTAAAGTTCATAAAGTATGTTGAAACACTTAGAGATCTAAAGCCACTCCATATTTGTTAGTTTAACTTATTAGATTTACAAGCATTATTTAAATGCTTGGAAGTTTTGTTAGCCATGCAGTTGAAACACAAAGAAAATCAAATATATTACATTTATTAATTCAATTTAATATGCTTAAGGGGATTTAATTATCCGAGTTTATAAATAGAATCAAACATTAATCAAAGTTGAATTTAAATGGATAAAAAATCCCTTGTTTTATTTGTGATTTTAATAAATCAAACAATAATTTAAAAACTCAAGACTCTAAGTAACCCCCGAAAACTCATCTTTTCTATGGACCAAAGCAGTTCTTAAGTGTGTTTGAAACCTCACAGCAGTAGCCTGCAACTGGTGAGCACAGACCCTGGTGTAAAATAAATAATGCACGCAGAGCCCTGTCACGGCTGTAATTGTAACCATGTTTATTGTGGATATCGTCGCGTCTCACACGGTGTCAACACAATCTGCATCACCCTTTCTTTTCTGCAGATCTGTGTCTCTTGGCTGCCCCAATTCCACACTCTGCAGTGTAGACAGAGCTGCAGAGCCATCTTTCCCCGCCAGCGCTGTCCACTGTGGAGATGGATTTGTGGGGTGATCCTCAAGGTGAGCACAGAATCAGAACCATCCCGGTTTCCAGGCAAGTCACGGCTGGGGTGAGGAGCCAAGGTGGGCTCTGGAAGGACTCCTGACCCTGATGCCTCAACCTCTGACCCTTGGGACCCCACAGTACCCCCCTCCCTGCATGAGGACATTGCCTTTTGGGCCCTTTGGTTTGAGCCAGCAAGGGCATCTGTGTGCACGTGCTCTGGGGCAGAATCAGTAGAGTATTTAAAGGAAGCCCAGCAGTTCCCACCTTGTGTCGCCATCTGTGGCAGGGTTCAGCCTGAGGCTCCAGGGGCCAAAGACAGTTGAGCATCTGTGTCCTTGGGATGTTAAATTGGGAACTCAATCTTGTCTCTTGTAGCTCCTAGAGGAGAGGTAGCACCTGCTTCATCTCTGTTGCCTTTGTACTCCACAATCACCTGGTGATTAGGGAGTAAAAAGTACAGGAATATATAAATATAGATGGGAAGCCAATAAAAGAAATCCCCTGCAGTGTCAAGTAAAAGAAGAGGATGCCCAGAATTCAACCGCAAACACACCAAGTCACTGTGGGTCTCCACTGAGTCCCTCAACCTCCCGGGCCCATTCTCTCTTCTTCAGGATGGGGTTCTTCTCCAGCCCCACCTGCTGTCATGTGGGATGCAAAGCTCCAAGGAGAGTGCGCATCATGGCAGAGGTACTCTGGAAGGGCAACTGGCACAGCCACCTAGCAAACGCATTCTTTCAACATAGTGGGCTGAAGAGAGCAGATGCTGTACATGAGCTGACAAAAATGCCACAGGATCTGTGGAATCTGGAAGCCATCTGAGGATGGCTGGATGTGCTGCAACTTTGGAGGGGCAACACCCCAGAGGGAAGGGAGTCCCTGCCTCCAGGAGCTGTGCAGAGGGCCATCCCAGCCCTCCTCTCTGATTGCAACCGGCCTGGGTCTCCTCAAACCTGAGGTAACGCTGAGGTGGTCTCTGCCCAGCCAGAAGGCCCAAGGCTCTGTGGCAGAAGGTTCATATCCAAGTACTAGAGCAAGTTACATTTCTTCCAGCAATATACTGCTGTGGCTGATCTTCACCCCAAAGCCTTTTACTTTCATTTAAATTCCGAGTAAGCAAATCTACAGGGCACCAGGCACTGTTAGCAAAGAGCACGTTTTCACAGAACACGCCTGGCCTGCCCTGGAAGCGTAAGGGTAAGGCTGCCCTCTCCAGAGGAAGCTGCCTCGGGGTCAGCTCACCCGGCCCCCAGACCTCAAGGAAGGTGCAGACCCTCTTGCAAAAACAAGCATTTTGATGGTAACATTTGCTGCCTTCATTTCTTGTGGCTGCCAAAACAGAGTCCTGCAAACTGTGTGGCTTAAAACAACAGAAACGCGCCGTGTCCCGTTGGCAGCCAGAAGTCCCAACCCAGGAGCCGCCAGCCGCTCCCTCCGAGGCTGCAGGGCTCTGCGGTGGCGGGCGGCCCGTTCAGTCCCGCCCCTGTGACACGGCCGGCTTCCGTGTTCTGTCTCCTACTCCTCGTGTCCAAAATTCCCTCTCCTTAGGAGGACGCAGTCCTATCGCATCACAGTCAGTTCGCCCTAACCCAATTTGGCCTCATCTTAGCGAATCACATCTTCAAAGACCGTGTTTCCAAATAGGGTCGCAATCCTGAGACCTGGGGTTTGCTCTTGAACGTATCTTTTGGCGGGGGGTGGGGGGGAAATACGATTCATTCTATAACACTTGCAAACCCCCATGGTTATATTTATGGAAAAGGAGAAAAGACTGCACACCGAATTTTAAATCAGCACGAAGCGTCATAGTTCTGGGAAGCAATGACAGGCTTTACGTCCCCCCGGAGCCCCATGGCCTCCGACAACAGCAGGTGCGAGGCAGGTCTCCCAGGCAGCATTCAGCCTTCCCCACCCCTCCGGCCTGATTTCATCTTGAATTAAAGAGCTGGTGTGTCTTTCGGAGGCGTCGGCTTTGTTCTTATTTAGATGAGAACATTTCTGTTCCTTGTGCTAATCTTAATGAGTTTAATAATGATCTTTATTGGGAATGATTAGCAATGGGGGAACAAAGCATGTTTCTTCTCAGAAGCAATATCTTAGGATGGAAATTCTGAAGTGGTGTGATTTTTTTTTTAATTTATTTTAGAAGAGGAGCAAGATTCATTTTTGCAAAGGTATCATTATCTTTGTGACTTTTGTTGGAATCTGTGGGAAATAAGGGCATCACGGGGCCTGTGAGAGTCGAGGAGGTTTGTGGTCTTTACACAGAAGTAGTTCACACACACACACACACACACGCACACGGCTGGGGAATGGGGGGCACGGGGCGACCCCAGCGTTTGCCCTGCAGGGAAGGCAGACCCTCCTTTGTTCAGTGGTGTCAGCACCTGTGCGGAGCTGGGAGCAGGCCCCCTCCTCACTCCTGGGAGTGGGGTCCCCCAGCGTCACAGCTGAGGGCTCAGTCCAGGGCAGCTGGGGACGCAGGAAGGAGCCCGGGGCCCAGCCACGTAGCCAGGTGCTTAGAGGCCGCCTCCAAGGCCAGCGCGGCCACCGCCACCAGGTGTGACCAGCTCAGACACAGTCCAGAAATCTGCCGCCCCCCTCTGCTCCCACCTAGGAGGAGAGATGCAGGTGTGGGCGTGGCCAAGCGGGAAAGGAGAGGAAGCCGTTGGGGGAGGTGGCAGCACATGCAAAGGTCGGGACCACGCAATGGCTCTGGGGAAACACAGGCAGCTCCCAGGAGGGGAAGCCACAGAGCAAGCGGCTCCCGAAGCCCCCAGCGGGGGTCGCCGCTGTCCTCAGGCTGAGTCGCCATGCGCGGCTCTCCAGCACTGCTCAGTTACTCAGCTTCCGGGCACCTGCTCCCACTCCCGGACCCCCACCCACCTCCTCTAGAGGCGGTGGCTGCCGTGCCACCATCCTACATTTTGGAGTCAGATCCGCCAGGTCTGGCAGTGACCGTTTGGATAAACCGTGTCCTTCCCTGGCCCCTGGCTCATCCCCTCTCAACATCAGGTGCAGCAGCGCTTCCCCGGCAGGGCTGTTAGGAGAATTACAAAGAGCGCAGAGGCAGCAGGTAAAGCAGCGATTCCACTCCCGGGTGTACACGAGGGGAAACGGAAGCTCATGGCCACATGAAACCAGGCACGTGGATGTGCACAGCAGTGTTACTTGTAATCTCTCATAAGGGGAAAGAACACGGATTTCCATCAACTGACGGTAAATTAACAGGAGTAAGTCCATATAACGGAATATTAGCCACGAAAAGGAATGACGTTCTGATGGATGCGACAACGTGCGTGAACCTTCTAGACATCACGTTGAGTGAACGGAGCCCTTCTCCTTCCACGTGAGTGCTTTGCCATGAATACCCAGAGGAGGCAAATCCGTCGAGACAGAAAGTAGCTTCACGGCTGCCGTGGACGGGGCGGGGAGGCAGGGCTCAGAGAGAGTGACTCTGCTTATGGGCACAGGGTTTCCTTTTGGGGTAAAGAAAGAAAGCTCTGGCACTAAATAGGCACGATGATAGCATACCGTTGTGAATGCACCTATTTCCACTAAAGTGTACACTAAAAATGGTTAAAATGGTAAATTTTATGTTATGTGTATTTTACCACAGAAATAAAAAAAGAAGAAGGCAGGGCTCTGGCAATGGCAGCTCCTTCTATCCAGAGCCCCCTTCAGTCACAGGCTCCTGGCTTCCTGCTAGTTGCTGGCTCCTCCTTGATCCCTGCGGTCGATGGAGAAATGGTCCCCAAAGGTGCCGGTTCCCAATCCCCCGAACCCGTGAACATGTCCCTTGCAAGGAAAGGAGGACTTTGTAGATGTGGTGAAGTCAACGTCTTGAGCTGGGGCGAGGATCCTGCATTACTCAGGTGAGGTCAAAGTCATCTCAAGTTTTCCTACGAGAGGGGCAGGAGCTCAGAGAAGAGACGATGATGGAAGCAGAGGTTAGAGAGAGGGAGATGTGAAGACGGGGCAAGCAGGTCACCCTCTACAGCCCACAGAAGGGACTCAGTCCTGCTGACCCTCTGTGAGCTTCTGACTCCAGAACTGTAAGGTTGTAAATCTGCCGTTCCAAGCCACTGGGTTGGCAGGAATTCTTGCAGCAGCCCAGGAGACTCAATCTTCAAACGCAGTCAGCCCCCGTCATCACCCTTTGCTGCTTGCCCGGCCCCACCTCTGCCTCTCTCCTCTCTGAGCATTGGGCCCGGGAAACTCTGCAGGTGGTCCCCGGGCCCCCACAGGTCAGGAGCATCTCACGGGCCTCACCTGTGCACACGTAGCCACAATCAAACGCCACTCGGAGAGACCCTTCCCCGCGGAGAAGAGCGCTTGTCTTTCCGATGGCTCCAACAGGTGGGCCAAGGGCGCCGACTGCAAACTGTGCTCCGCTGCTCACAGAAGGCTTTATGGAATCTTCCAATTAAATCTATTTTAATTACTTATCCTCCCACCGGCCCCAGCTTGGTCTCCTGGCTTCCTGATAAGGAAGCTTCAAGGCACCACAAATGGGATTCCTTCCATGACAGATTCTCCAGGGCCTCCCCAAGCCCACTATCTTTCCCTTGGAAGGCACTTTAATTATGCTTGGTGGTGACAGAACTCTCCATCTATGGAGGAAATTGTACAGTCCCTTTAGTGACAATTAGAAGGAAGGATTTGCCTGCAGGTGATCAGAGCATCTCTGAAACATGGCCTGCCTATTCTTTCCTTTTCTCACTTTAATGCCGTTATCTTTTTTCCTTGAGTCACCTTTCTTCATTACTTTTTAAACCTTATCAAGGGAGAAAATATTCAGAATCCCTGCCTGATGGTTATCTTGCACTAGTTGGAATCATATAAACCATCAGGGGAAACTTTCCACCTAGAAAGTTCCTCTGAAGCCATTCTGTCCAGGGGAGAGGAGGAGGCTGGGTGCACGTGCCAATCCAGGGGCTTCCTGGGTCCTGCACTGAAGTGTCCCGAGGACACAGTGGCTCACTTGGGCCCCGAGTGATGGCGACGGCCACCCCAGGCAGCTGCCAACCAGCGGAGGCACTAGGCTGCCTGCTCCTGGCCCCCTCACTTCACAGAGGTCAAGTGGGTCCAAGCTCCAGGATCTGTTTGCTTCCATGGGTAGTCTCTGAATATCTGTGTCCTTTAAAATGTGCAGCAACTGTGGAAAGCCACACGGCAGCCCTCAGAAAGTTAAACACAGAACTCCCCTATGACCCGGCAAGGGCACTCCTAGGTACAGACCCAGGAGGACTGAACACAGGGACTTGAACAGACACTTGCACACCAGTGCACAGAGCACCCTTCACCAGAGCCACAGGTCAATGCAACCCAAGTGTCCACCTACAGATGAGTGGACACGCGGAATGTGCTCTCTCTCTACAAGGGACTACTGTCCAGCCGTGAGAAGGAGGGAAGTTCTGAGCCTGCTGCAACACAGAAGAGCCTCGAAATATTATGTGAGTGAAGTGAGCCAGGCTCTTAAGGACACAGCTGCACCGTATCTCTTACATGAAGCATCTAGAAATAGCAAATTTGCAGGAGCAAAAAGTAGATTAGAGGTGACCAGGGGAAGCGGGCAAGGGGCAGGGGAAGTTTTAGGCTTGGTGGGTGTAGTGTTTGTAAAAATAATAAAAATAAATGAATTAAAATTAAAACCAAATAAATATTCATAAAGAAGAAAGTTTGGAGACCGAAAAAGAGCATATTTTTAACGAGAAAACATAAAAGCTAGATAAATCGCTGCTCCCCAGGGCCACCAGCAGAAGTGGGGATGGCCCAGAAGGCACAGCCAGCAGAGCTGTGTCTGTTTGAGTGTTGGCACGGTGCTCACTCACCTCTCCACCTCTTGTGCCACCAACCCCGTGCATGTCTGGAAGCTTCCGTGCTTTTCTCCAGCCGGGTTAGGGCTGGGGGCAAGCGTGCCACGGTCTTTGGCTCAGCAGCCCAGCATCGAGCATCAGGCAGGTAGCAGGTGCTCACTTAGCGTGTGGGTGAATAAATTAATGATAAATGAGTAAATCAACAATCCCAATGAACCCACGGGAGAGCCCAGGCTGATCCTCCCATACCCATTCTGCAGATGAGCAAGTGGGCTTCAACCTCTGCTTTCACGAGGGGCCTGCAAACTCCTCCTGTGGGCTGGACTCTCCTGGAGACCACGAGACACTCACCCCAGGGGTGGCTCAGCCTCGACTCCCTCCCCTGCCGGCCTCCCCAGGAGCTGGGCCTGCTCTGCTCCTCCAACCTGACAGCCTTGGGGAGCAGGGAGGAGCCAGGGGACTCGGTGGGCCAGTCTGCTCTACTCCAGGAAGGGGCCGAAGCAACCCCTGGCCCACAGCAGTGCTCTGTAAGCTAAGTGATCCTGGGGTCTCCCGCCTCGCCCTGCATTCAGCCACTTTTCCCACACCATGTCAGAGAAGGGAGTGCCCTTTGCTGGTCCCCTCAAACTCCAGGACAGGGACTTCCAGGGGCCTGCCTGTAGCCTCTGCTTCCCTGAAGCCTGGGCATGGCCCACGTACAGGATTCTAGCGCTGGACGCCCCTAAAGTCCTGGCCTGTCTTTGCCAGACCAGGGGCACCAAGTTAGCCCCGGAGGCCTTGGTCACCAGGGCGGCTTCCAGCCTGTCCCAGACTCCTCCCCCTGGACCTTTTCACGCAGCGTGGCGAGCTGGACGGGGCCCTGGGAGGCTTCCTGTGGGTCGTGTCATGCTTTGAACACCCTAGCACCTGGAAAGGGGCCTTGTTTCCATCAGGTGCCAGGTGTGCAGCGAGAGAACGGCCGGACAGGTGTCCAGTCCTCCAGATGCTCCGAGAAACACACAGGGCAGGGATTGAGCCTGCAGAAGTGTTGGCACCAGCCAGACCCTGCACTCAGAGTCACTTGATCTCAGACACACAGTTTACCCTGACCTCTTGCCTGCAAAGCAACGAGAGAGCCCGTCTCCCAGGGCTTCCACGAGGGTGAAGTGAGACAGCAAATGGAGACCCTGGCCTGAAAGCAGAGGGTCACTTTCTTCCCTCCAGGGCTCAGCCCACCCACGTGCTCAGGCAGCGGATAGATGCCAGGCGGGACTGAGAAGCCAGGAAGAGCAGCTGGCAGAGCCCACGGAGCTGAGGCCCTCAGAGCAGAGTGGGGCAGCTGCGGCGGCCGGGCTCCACGAGGGAAGGGCAGGAGGTGGATGGAAAGGGGGGTGGAGAAGGACGCAGCGGGCACGGAGGCTGGGAGCAAAACCAGGCCGATGAGGTGAAGTGACTCACCGAATAAAATAATAACAACAGGTGGAGTCACTGAAGAGTGAGGAAGAAGCTCAAAGAGGCTCAAAGGAGAAGAAAGGGGTCTTCAAAAAGAAAGCAGAACTTGCATCCACGATGCCTCACAGCTCTGCACGGTGACGGGACGGTCTTGGAGCACCAGCTCGGAAGGTGAGCAGGCAGACGGGGGTGGCCCACCCAGCCTGGACTGGAAGGAGCAGTGGGACTGGCGGTCCCAGCACCCTCGGG
>PVKH010047656.1:0-10277 GCA_004027955.1 Chaetophractus vellerosus | reverse complement strand
TTTTTTTTTTTTTTTTTTTGGTAAAAATCCTAACAGCTTTCAAAAAGAACCAAGGTTAAATTGTGTTAGCAGTCCAAAGGAATATGCACTGTTTTACCTTTCCCTCAGGCACACTGGCTATCCACTTCTCAAACACCTTCAAAAACAGCTTTAAAATTGTATCTTAATAAATTTCCCTTAATTTTATATAAATTAAGATGCAGAACAGAACAGACAAATTGAGGGGCATCTGTAAAATAAAGAGCTTGCACTCCTAAAAAAATGTCAAGATCATGAAAGACCAAAAAAATTTTAAATGGCTAAGATTCTCCTCCAGAAAAAGGGAGAGAGAGATAGCTATAATAGATATTTTTAGGACAATTGGCATAATTTGAGTATGGATAGCAGGTTAAGTAATAGAATTCCCTGATATTTATCACTGGATCTTGGTTATGTGAAAGAGTACCCTTATTCTTAGGAAACAACGACTAAAATATTTAGGGATAAAAACCTGGTGTCTGTCAGTAATTGTCAGATTATTGAGATAATTTATTATCAAACAGTTCAGAAAGGAAGTGTGCATGACAGAGTGAATAGGGTGAGAAGAAAAGTATTAAATAAATGGCAAAATGTCAACAACACTTGAATCTAAGTAAAGTGCATACATTTTTGTACTTTTCTTGCAACTCTTGTGAATTGAAAATTTTATTTTTAAAAGGCTTCAAAAAAGATAAATATGTAGTAGTAAAATAAAAATAGCATTATAACCAACATGTATTTGTGTACTTATTAACCATTACTAAACCTACAAAATGTTCATTTATTTGCACTCTTCCTTGAAAGAACCATAAATATAGATGTCCTTAGTCCCATTTTAAAGATGGAGAAAGTTGGAAACAGAACTCTACATCCCCTTAGTTCAGAAGGCTTTGATTTGTAGTCCTTTCAGAGGTAACAATACCACAGACTGTGAAAATTGCCCTCATTCAGGTCATGAATGCAAGGCCTGTGGTTTGTCCTGTGCTTATTAAGCAGCTGTCAAGCCGCAAGAATTTGGGTGGTTGCAGATCAGTTAGCAGCTCTATAATTTAGAATCAATCTTCTTAAGCTGTCTTGTCTCTGTTTTCATAGCATGTTATTGGTTTTCATTCCAAAGTTTTGCTGGCTCATCTTGGCATGATCAAGGGTGCAGGTGCACAGTTTTAGTAAAGAAACAATAGGAAACGCTTTTGGGTTTTGCTGCATTACAAATAGTAAGGGGAAAAAATTCAATATTAGACAAGTAGAATTGAGACAATTATTAAGGAAATAAAATTTATTTTCACGTTTTCAAGGATTACATTAAAGAGTGGGAATTTTATTTGTAAAGGAGTGGGCATGCTTGGGGAGAGAAGGTAAGAATGGGAGGATGGTCCAGCAGTTCATATTTTTATTATCCTTATTTCACTAGAATATAAGACTTGTTTTCTGAATACAGACTGATTTTCTTTGTTGAAAATGACCCGACCTGTCTTTTACCCTTTGTGCAATAGGGCAGAAGATGTGATAGATTAAAGATCTCTATGTTAATACTTTTGAAAAATGTTACTACATTCTATTAAGTAGTAGTCTCCACAGTTTAATGCAACTCATGCCTGTACAAGATGATCCACTGTGTTCTGGGGAGAAAATATTTGTTCACAATATATATTTATACGCCCATACGTATATAGATATAGTCATCTATGTATATATACATACATGTGTAAATATATTTTCTTACCTGTTTCTATATCATATGTTAATATAGTAGTGTCACAGTACATGTGTATGGATTATATATTAATGTAATAGTATATAGGCCTTTACTTATTTATATAAATAAACATAAATATGTTGGGGATGCTCTGTCAAACATTTTGAAATGAATGGTGAGTTCATAAAAATAATTTGGGGACCACAGCTTTAGTGTTCCTAAGCAGTGTTTGCTATATATCAAGGGGAAATACAGGGCACTACAATTTAAGTATTAGGTATATAAATCTAAGTTTAGGTGTTAAATATGATCAGGTGCATCAATCTTTAATTTAACAAGTAGTCATTAATTCATATAGAAAAGCAAAATGTGGTGGCTAAAAGCATGGATTCTGGAGCCAGACTATCTGGGTTCAATTCCTGGCTCTTCAATCTAGAAACTATGTGATCTTGGGCAAATTTGTTAACCTCTCCAGAACTCAATTTCCTAATTTCCAAAATAACTATACCTACCTGTATTAGTCAGCCAAAGGTGTGCTGATGCAAAATACCAGAAATTGGTTGGCTTTTATAAAGGATATTTATTTGGGGTAGAAGCTTACACTTACCAGGCAATAAGCATAAGTTTAGTTCTCTCACCAAAGTCTACTGCCATGTGTTGGGGCAAGATGTCTGTCGACATCTGCCAAGAGTTCAGGCTTCTTGAGTTCCTCTCTTCCAGGGGCTCTGTTTCTCTCTGGGCTCAGCTGCTGTAGACTATCAAGGCCAGCTGTAGACTATCAGGTGACTGGCTCTGTCTCCCTCCCCAGGGCTTCTGCCATGTCTAAGGAGCCATCTCTATTCCTCTGTGTTCTTCTCCTGTGTGTTCACTTCCCGGGCTCCAGCTCAAAAACCCCAACCTCCCTTCTCTGTGGTGCAGTTTTTCTGTGGGTCCCTGCCCTCCAAGGAGTTGGGGACTCAATGTCCTACTGACATGGCCCTATCAAAGCTTTAATCATTATTTAACTAAGTAAACCTCTGAATCCAATATAATACAATACGCCCAGAGGAAAAACCCAGTTCACAAACATAATCCAATATCTATTTTTGAAATTCATAAATAATGCCAAACTGCTACACTACCTCACATGGATGTTGTGATGATTAAAAGAGTAAATACATGTGAAACACTTAGAACAATACTTGGTATGTTGTTAGCATGCAATAGATTTTGTTATTCATAGGATTAAACTGATAACTATTCATTAAACATCTAATATGATCTAGGCACAATGCTAGGCATAGGATTATGTGGTCATCATATGCAAGAGTCTGCTTTGAATAAAGAGATGAATTAGAAAAGGACATGGCCTTCAAGGAAAATAAATTTTAGTATGTGTATTAGTTATCTCTTACTGTGTAATAAGATCTCCCCAAATTTAGCAGCTTATCAATTATTTTCTGACAGTTCCTATGGGTCAGGAGTCCTACCGATTAGCTGGGTGCCTCTACCTGGAAATCTCACACAAGGCTATAATCAAGGTGTAAGCTGGGCTGAGATCTCATTTGAAGGTTTGACTCTGGGAGGATACACTTCTAAGTGCATTTACCTGATTGTTGGCAGCATTTAGTTCCTTACAAAATACTGGAGTAAGGGCCTCAGTTCCTGACTGGGTGTTGGCCAGAGGCCTCCCTCAATTCCTTAATACATGAACTTCTCCAAAGTGCAGCTCATGATATAGAAGCTGGCTTCCCTCAGAGTGAGCAAGCAAGAAATCAAGAAAGGTTCCCACAATCTCTTAGTAACTAGGGCAGATTGAGTTATGCAACCCAGAATTTTTTTTTTCTTAATCTTAATCCCATTCCTTTGGATGTGAACTCATTGTAAATAGTACCTCTTGAAGATGTACCCTGTAGTTAAGTTGTGGACAATCAAATCAGAATGTGTCTTAATCCTGTTACATGACACCTTTATAAAGAGAAAGCTATGGGGAGGAGTTAGAAACTGGAAATCAGCAAGATTCTGGAAAAAAAAAAAGGAGAGGACATTGCCATGTGATAGGAAAGCCAAGGAACTCAAGGATTCCTGGCCATTCAGAATGCTACTGACACCAGGAGAAAATAGGCCCTCTAGCCTCTGAAACTGTGGGAAAATAAACTCCTGCTGTTCAACCAGCCCGTTAATGGGTTGGTTAAACAGTCTGGAAAACTAGGGTGGTAACCTAATCTTAGAAATGACTTCTTATTAACTTTTCCCATATTCTAATCCATAGAGATGAGTTACTAGGTCCAGCCCACATACAAAGGGAGGGGATTTACTTAAAGTGTATGAACACCAGGAAGTGGTCATCACTGAGGGCCATCTTGCTGGTTGCCTCCCACAGTATGGAAGATAAGACACAGCTAAATAGCCACAACATGAGGTATGTAGTGCTATAAGGGGGGAGAGGGATGGAGGTTATCTAGAGATCCCTGATATGCCCAAGAGGGAGTCTGCGAACAGAACCCTATATTCCTTTGCACTTGCCTATAGCAATGCAGAGAGTTACTAAACATGCTCTAATAATCTTTATGACTTTACTAGAGATCTTAAGATCAGGTATTTTTAAAAGGTTGATAATATTATAGCACAAAACACACTCAGATAGCAAAGAGAGATAATTTTGGTAAAGGTATATTTATCTAGTATTGCCCACTCTGGCAATACTTACATAGGCGCCACTTAGTCTAGGTGACCATAATTAAACCAGAGAATTCTTTCACTTAAGATATTATGAAGGAGATAATAGGATTTGTTGATTATTGCCAAATCCTCCCTCTGTAATTAACAAAATGAGATATGATTTACTGTGTGTTTATTAGGCAATGAGCTGTAAGAGATATGCAATGGGTTCTATTAGTACTCTGCAGTTTTTTCTCAAAAATAAACGGATAATAACTTTTACCACTGTGACTAAAGTAATGATTATGGTCCATTAGAATTTTGCAGCTTGGTTCATACTGTCCTTGCTCTACATCATTTTGTTTTCACTTGGATGGCTGCTTCTTGCTTCAGGGATCTTTTAACTAATCAGATATTCCTACTCTTTACTTATTTATTTTGGTAATACCTGAGTAATGTTGAGTCTGTCTTTTCTTTCCTGCTTGAATGCTCTGTGTCTATATTTTTCCTCTCTGAGTGCTTGTTTCTAGTGAAGGAATTCTGTCTGTGAGATCACAGAGTGTGTTCTCCTATTTACTCTAATAGTAATTTCCTGTTTTCAATCTGAGTTGGAAAAGGGCCTTTGTTTTTATGCTAAATTCTAGAGTTTACTGAGGATTCCAATTTTGATTCATGTAAGGAGTCCTCTGCTATGTTATACTGAAAAATTTGATGAGTCCCTACTTTTAATGTATACATATTAACTGAGGGAATCCTACAATGTGGGAAAATGCTTTATTATCATTGTGTCACTAATATTGTGCTGACATAGTTTTTTCTTGATTAATTTTCCTTCATTATTAGATTATTTCAGTTCCTTGGGTTCTTTGGATAATATTTCATACAAAAATAAACTTTTAAATGCATGCATTGCAGTTTAAATAGGAATTATCCAATATCTCTAATGCTAAAACACAATCTCTCCTAAATTTGTTTCTATGGTGACAATTTGTTGTTACCAACAAATTTATTTTCCATGGGAAATTAAAAATAAGCATGGGAGCAGGGAATAGAGTGCTTCTCTTTCTGACCATGTAGAAGGAAAGAAAAACAATAAGCATTGACTCTTGGACTCCACAGCCAAAGGCAGAGTCCTATATCAAGCTGGAGACCTCCCACAAAGTCACATCTATCCATAATTGGACACTTTGTGATCACTGAATCAACCCTTACAAATCTGATTACTCTAATTGTACAAATTCCAGGTTGCTATTTCTTCACCTTATTAAAAAGTATATTTTTGGGAATTGAATCATATCCCCCACAAAAGGCATGCTTAAGTCCTAACCCCTGGTCCTGTGGGTGTGAATACATTTGTAAATAAGGCCTTTGAAGATGTTATTAAAGTGTGTCCAAATTAAATGAGTGTTGGCCTTAATCCAATATGGCTGAAATCCTTACAAGCAGAGGAATTGGGTGCAGAAAACAGAAGCCACAGAGAGCAGCCAGAAGCTGGAAGGACAGGGGAACCCAGAAGAGAAAGGAGAAAATGTCACCATGAGCATTTCCATTGCTCTGTGACAGAAAAGTAAAGGAACCCCAAAGGTTGCTGGCCAGTCAAAAGATATAAACTCATTAGGAAGCAAGTCTTCTTGCCTCTGAAACCTTGAGCCAATAAATTCCCATTGTTAAATCCACCCATTGTATGGTATTTGTCCTAGCAGCTAGGAAACTAATGTATATTGCGAGACCATCTAAAGTGTATTTAAATAGACCAAAGTTGTGTAAATGAAGGCCCAACACACCAACTTCTATTCAAATCATAAGGAAAAAAAATACAAAAAGGAAAATGATTCAACCTATGAATGTCTCCCAAATTACCCCAGTTTTGCTGGTAAATTTGATTCCTGTCTAATCTATGATAAAATTTGAAGAATGGATTCAATAAGAGATTCCATTTTGAAATTCAATATCATTTGTGGTTTACTTTACTCTTAATTTCCCCCTTTTGTAAGAATATACAATCATATACATGTTTATATACTACAGTCACCCCTGATGCTAGCCAAAAAAAGATAAAAGATAATCTATATCTGTAACACAAATATATCAGATGATTTATTATGCAGACTTACTCACCACATAATTCCTTTAGTTCCTTATGCTTTAGTTCCTTATGCTTATTTAAATATTTTGAAATGGGAAAAAAGTATATAAACAAAGTGAAACAATGCTATATCAAGTTTATACTCTGTAAATGAATCTTACCTTCATAGAAAATTAATATGTAGCTTCAAAATATCATGGGAAACTTTATTTAACCTGTTGTAGCTGTGAAATTTAGTGTTATTTCACTATTATACAAATCTTATGAAAATTTAAAATTATGTAAACAGGTAAAAAAGGGAATAGAACAATAAAACCTCAGGTACTCATCATACTCAGCTTCAAAATGTCATCAATTCATAAGCATATCCCACCCAACTGGATTATTTTGCAGCAAATCCCACATATCATTTCATTATAGCTGTTAATATTTCTATAAATATCTTGAAATAGGACTGTTTTGCCATATTATAACTGCAATACTATATTCCTTCTTAAAGAATTTAAAATAATCCCTTAAGAATGTCAGATATATTTTTTCCTCTTTACTTTGGATTGATTGAATCAGAGTCATCCAAAAAATGTCCATATGTTGCATTTGGTTGATAGAACATTTAAGTAGCTTTTATTCTATTGATCCCTCTTCTTCCTTTTCCCTCTTGGTATTTATTTTTTAAAAAGCTGGTCCTTTGTTTTGTAAACTTTCTCACAGTATGAAATGTTGTTATTTCCATTCCTGTGGTATCATTTAAAATGTTTACCTGGCCTCAGTGTTTCCTGTTGGTAATAAAGAATTTAACCTTGCCCAAAGAAGATCTGACCTTTGCTCTGAGTTCCTGGGAGATAATATCTAAGCTTTTTGTATGTCCTGCCTGATAAATGTCTTTGTTTACTTGGGTGCCTTGCATTACTCTGGAAAGTCTAACAATGTGATTTATGGTGGGAATTTTGGAGCTGGAAACTGAAGTTAGCTAAACATGTCTATATGATTGAATCCAAAAAAATTCTGACCTCCTCAGGTTGGCAATACTCCACACTTACGGTCACACATTGTTGCTAGAAAGTTAGCACTGTCGGCACCTCCACTGGGAGAGGACAACTAGGAGGTGTATGCATGGAACTTTGTTTGACTCTGCCCCATGTGAATCTTTCCTTGTGATTTTAATCTGTATCCTTTCACTGTAATAAACCATAACCATGAATATAACAACTCTTAGTGAGTTCTATGAGTCCTAGCAAATTATCAAACCTGAGGATGGTCTTGGGGTCCCCCAATTCACAATTGGTGTCAGAAGTGAAGGTGGTCTTAGGGAATACTTCCTAATGTTACATATATAAACTGATAGTTAAATCCAGAGTCTTAATGATTAAATTCAAAGTTTTAACAAGAATACTTCATAGGTGTGTTATAAACCTCCACCAAGAGCCATATATGCCTGGTGAGCATGTTCTCTCTCTCTCTCTCTCTCTCTCTCTCTCTCTCTCTCTCTCTCTCTCTCTTCTTCTCTCTCTCTCTCTCCCTTCTTCATTGTATTAGCTATATGTGCTTCTATAAAGAGCAATTTTCCCTTTGGTACAGTTTTTATAGAAAAATTGGGGCAAATACTTGATTTTTCTCTTCATCCATTTTCACATTGATGGGGTTTTTCTCCAGCAACCTCCAAGAATACTAATGGATTTATTATTTTGTTGTTGTTGTTGTTACATATCCCCTCTTTCCTGCTTGCTCTTGCTGTGTTCATTTTTGCGTTCTTCTGTGTCTGCTCTGTCTCCCCCCACTGCGGCGACACTCCGAGTCAGCTCACTGCGCAGGAGGCTCTGCTCCGTTCGCGGGCAGCTTTTTTTGCTTCCATTCATGGGTGGCTTTTGCTTCCATTCACGGGTGGCTTGCCCTGCCCGTGGTGGCTTTGCCCTGCCCACGGTGGCTCTGCCCTGCCCACGGCGGCTTGCCGTTCTCAAGGCAATCTGCCCGCCTGGAGAGGTCCCTGGGAACCAAACCCGGGGCCTCCCATGTGGTAAACCGGCACCCTATCCACTGGGCTACGGCTGGCCCCCTGGAATTATTTTTTAGTATCATTAAAAGCTCAGGGATTATTTCATTTTTGAATATGTAAAACTCACTCAAATTTAGTTATCTTATGGTGAAGCAAAATATTAACCCAGGGACAAATCTACAGTTGAAAAATATATAAAAGAATAGAATGAAAATATTAGAGGATTTGCCCAATATACTAAGAGTGACTTGCATTTAAGAACAAGCTTTCCTCAGTCTTTAGAATATTTACAGTGCCTATCAATGGATAATAAGGAAAATGGAAAAATAAAATGCCAGTAATATTTTTCTTTTTAGAATTATACAATTTTACTTACTATATGTCAGGATCTATTCCAAACACTTTACTAATTTATCCAATAGAATACTCACAGTGCTATGAAGATATTATTATTATTATTACCATTTTACATTTGAGAATAGCTAGTCTAGTAGAAAAGCTGAGTGACACAGTATTATAATTATATCTTGTTTAACCATGGTTCCCCTGAGACCCCTAAGGCATCTGTGAAAGGCTCTAGGATATCTACCATCCTTCTGAAATTATATGTGTGCATATATGGTTTTCTTCATAGCTTTAATCAAATTTTGAAAGGAACCCATGATCTCCCAAAAGGTGAAGAATCAGCATAATACCTGTGTTGATCAATGAGAGTATGATGAAGACACTGAAAATCAAGAATCTGGTCATTTTTATTTGCACTAACGTTTCATATATCTACCTGATTTATATATTTCAGATATTAGAGGCAACAGCTAGCCATCTTCCTTTAGATATATATTTTCCAAGATAGATTATAACTGAAGGTTAAGAGTTAAATAATTATGAGTACTGAAACATTATATAGGTGCTTTTAAAATTAGCCAAAAGAGTTAATATCCAAAATTATTGAAACTGGCTAGACTGACTTTACCCTTTGTGTGTGGACATTTCCAAACTAAAAACCTGCCATTGTAATGATTACTCCAGAAGGGTCTGACCTTGGTATATGGACATTCCTCTGATGTCCATATGAAGACCCTTGTAGCTGACCTTTGTTTTCAGTACCCCCTCTTCAAGATGCCTTGATGTCTGATAATGATTGTAACTTTGTAACTCATCCCTGGTTGGTACCCACTCCCGTCCCCATCCTAGTTCAGCCCCTTAATATTTATTAATGAAAGAACCTCTGCAAACTCCACCCCAATTACTCAATAAGCATCCTGATATTATAAAATACTAGCATTTATGCAAATTGGAGAGGCAGTTTTGGGCAATGAGGCCTACTGTATTCCTTTGCTTGTGTAATCAAATAAACTTTTCCTGTCTTTGAAACTCTGGTATCTCAGGCATTGGCTTTAAAGACACCTTGGGAGAAAAGAACCTGTTTTTGTTGAGTATCAAGATGATTTTATATTTACAAACTTATAGAGCCCCAAATGATCCCCCTACCAAAGTTTAAAGACATTTTTTCCAATGTCACATAAGACTTGGTCAAAGACACTCCTAGACATTATGTACTCTAGCCCTTGAGGTTTCAGTAGATGTAAATTTGTCAATTCCATAAAATAGAAAAATCTATATATGCGTTATAAAATAAATGCTTAAAAATATTTCAGAAAGTAAGGATCGCTAATGAAAACACCACCATTATTAAATAAAATATAAAGACTGCAAATAAACACCACCCATTTTAATGTATGTATTTGACAACAGTACCAATAGTTAACCTAAGTTTGTTTACTCCTACTGAAGCAGGCTAGTAAAATAGGGAAACAATAGATGAATCTGGAACCTGGCAAGAA